>JAEIFJ010001640.1:0-248922 GCA_018903435.1 Leucophenga varia
TAGCGAAACTAAGATACTTCAAACAACCTATATTTTTAAAAATAATATAATTAAAGTAATTATAACCGTTTTATAAGTTTCACCCTGTTATTATTTGACTGTACTCAAACTTTCTCTTCTTTCTTAAATTTAGTCGAAACTGTTTTTCTTATGACGCTTAAATCGCCATACTTTATGAATTCGCGCTTTTCTAATCTTACTTGCATTATAACGATCGATCAATGCAGACACGCATCCTTATCACGCGTAAATTATATAGTAACTTAAATAAATTGAATTTTTATACCCGCCACACATAGTGTGGAGGGTATTATCATTTTGTCAGAAGGTTTGTAACGCATTAAAGGAGACGTCGTAGACCCAATAAAGGATATATATTCTTGATCAGCACGACGAGACGAGTCGATATAGCCATGTCCGTCTGTCTGTCCGTCTGTCCGTCCGTCTGTCTGTATGTATGCGATTCATTCGCTCAGTTTTAAAGATATTGACCTGAAACTCGGAACTTAAGCTTTTCTCAGGTCTAAGCAGTTCAAGTGTTAAAATCAAAGTGCCACGCCCGCTTTAAGGTATAGCCCCCATACAAACTTACAGTTTTTTTCGGATTTTTTCTATGAAAATAGCTATTATTTATGAATGTAGTTACTCGAAGTTGGAAAAAAATACTTTTAATGTCATCCAATATCAAATCCAAGCTGCCACGCCCATTTTTAGATATAGCCCCCATACAAAATTACCGCCCATTCTCGAATTTTTGTATTAAAATAGGTAATATTTATGAAACTTTTCACTCAAATTTGGGTAAAAACACTTCTAATGGCATCCAATATCAAAACCAAGGTGCCACGCCCATTTTTAGATAAAGCCGCCATACAAACTTAACGCCCATTTTCAAACTTTTGTATTAAAATAGGTATGATTTATGAAACTATTCACTCAAATTTGGGTAAAAACACTTTTAATGACATCCAATATCAAAACCAAGGTGCCACGCCCATTTTTAAATAAAAGCCCCCATACAAACTTAACGCCCATTTTAAAATTTTTGTATTAAAATAGGTATTATTTATGAAACTATTCACTCAAATTTGGGTAAAAACACTTCTAATGACATCCAATATCAAATCCAAAAGGTGCCACGCCCATTTTTATATAAAGCGCCATACAAACTTATTGATTATTTTTGAACATTTGTATGAAAAAGTAATTATTTTCAAATATATATTTATAAATGTATATAAGCCACTTATGATCACACATAAACTATTCAAAGATTGGTGTGACGGGTATTTAAGCTTCGGTTCCACCGAAGTTAACGTTTTTCCTTGTTAAATATTGAAATTGAATCGAACCGGAGTATTTATTTTATTCTGCATCTTCAGCGTTGGTTTTATTTCTACACAACAACCCGCCTTATCATTAAATCAGCACATCGTTTATTGAATTTAAAGGAATTTGCAACTTCTATTAATCAGTACAGCTAGCAGTGACTCTGAAGCAACTTCTGGGTAATTTGTGTTAATCACCAAACGCATTCATGTAAGTCCTCAGCATCCGTGCTAAATTATACAGTTAAGAAATTCATAATTCAACTAAGCGTCCTGTACTAACTTATTTGCGGCAAACCACATATGTTACATTCACATATACAAGATTGCGGTGCCTTGCTTATCGAAGAAACTTACAAGTCACCCCAATATAATTTATCTTATATCTTATTATAAAAATATTCAATGTAATAGCCAAAGGCTAGTAGCATTTTTATGGTCCTTCGAGCTAAAAAAAGAATAGCTCTAATTTTTACAGAAAATACAATTATTTAATTCAATTGTCTTTGTATGCACTCATTTTTTATAAAATTAAAGCATTGATCTCCAAGCTTTAATATACAGATCTCCACAAATATAGTACTTTAAACATAAGAACTGCATTCGGTCACACTATAGAAATATATTACAAAGCGAAAATCTTAATTGTGTGAAGTGCCGGTACAAGAAATAAATAAAAAAAAATTTAAAAAAAATAAAATTGAAAATCAATTACAAAACAATTGTAAAAAAAAAAAAAAAAAACAAACAGTTAAAAGATCCTGTTACAATCAAGCGACAACACATTGTACTTTATCTTTAAAGCAATTCGTTTTTTTCTCCCCCAATAAAAAACTCAATTTTTTACAAACATACATTCATCTCCGCTTTGCGTGAGTTTGTGTGTGCAAGCGTTTGTTTGGTTAAGCATTTCGGTGATGCCACCGCTCGGCACATTTAAAAATTTAGTTAAAAACCTTAAGTGAAACTATTTCTACATGTAAAATTTAATTTAGTAAAAAAAAAAAAAAAACAGAAAAAACGTTAACTTCGGTGGAACCAAAGCTTAAATACCCGTCACACGAATCTTTGAATAGTTTAGTGTGATCATCAGTGGCTTATATACATTTATAAATATATATTGAAAATAATTATCTTTTTATACATTTGTTCAAAAATAAACGATAAGTTTGTATGGGGACTATGGCTCAAAATGGGCGTGGCACCTTGGTTTTGTTATTGGATGTCAATAGAAGTGTTTTTACCCAAATTTGAGTGAATATTCTCAAAAATAATACCTATTTTCATATAAAATTCGAAAACGGGCGTTCAATTTGTATGGGTGCTATAGCTAAAAATGGGCGTGGCACCTTGCTTTTTGATATTGGATGAGATTAGAAGTATTTTTACCCAACTTGGAGTGACTACATTCATAAATATTAGCTATTTTCATATAAAATTCGAAAATGGGCGGTAACTTTGTATTGGGGCTATATCTAAAAATGGGCGTGGCCGTTTGGATTTGACATTGAATGACATTAGAAGTATTTTTTTCCAACTTCGAGTAACTACATTCATAAATAATAGCTATTTTCATAGAAAAAATCCGAAAAAAACTGTAAGTTTGTATGGGGGCTATACCTTAAAACGGGCGTGGCACTTTGATTTTAACACTTGAACTGCTTAGACCTGAGAAAAGCTTAAGTTCCGAGTTTCAGGTCAATATCTTTAAAACTGAGCGAATGAAACGCATACATACAGACAGACAGACGGACAGACAGACGGACAGACAGACAGACGGACATGGCTAGATCGACTCGTCTTGTCGTGCTGATCAAGAATATATATACTTTATATTTTCTACGACGTCTCCTTTAATGCGTTACAAACTTTCTGACAAAATGATAATACCCTCCTCACTGTGTGTGACGGGTATAAAAAAAAAAAACTGTAAACTTGTTCGATAAACCGTAAAGCCGATCTTCATCATCATCATTATTATAACTCAACAAGCGTCAAACGCCATATTGGAGTTGTTTTCGGATAACTATCATTGCTGTTGTTGCTGTTAAATCTACAATTGTCGTCATCGAGTGCCTGATTTAAAAGGAGTAAAAAATTCAGCGCTTAACGTTTAGATTGGTCGAAGACACTGTGGAGGATAAGTAAATGATCAACAAAACTTCGGGTTTTCAAAATGTTTTAAAACAACAAAATCAAGGTCAGTGTCATATTATTTCTATGTGAAAAGGCACACTAAACTACATATAAAAAAAAAAAAAAAAAAAAAAATATACCGCAAGATAACATACATATTAACATGCAAAATTTAAAATTAATTTTTATACCTACATACATACACATGTATGTATATGCATGCTTTCTTGTATTTGATTTTGCAATTCTTTCATTTTCTTATTATTCGTTTGGTTTATACAAAATCAAACGCAAGTAATAAGGTGACCAGCACAACCACAACATTATAAAAAAAAAAAAATGTAATCAATTTATTGTTCTCTTTTTCGATTTGTTTGAGAACAAATAAAGCGCAAAATATAAAGTGACCAGTACTACCACTACATCATACTAAATTACATATTAAAAACAAAAAAAAATAAAATAAAAAAAAAAAAAAAAAATAAAATAAAAAAAATAGAAAAAAAAAACGTTAACTTCGGTAAAACCGAAGCTTAAATACCCGTCACATGAATCTTTAAAGAGTTTATGTGTAATCATCAGTGGTCATCCAAGTATACACACAATATTAATTTAAAATTTTGAGCTAAAAATACAGATATGTATAACAACATATATCTCGAATATATCTGGAAATGGGCGGTAAGTTTGTATGCAAGAAACACCTAAAAATGGGCGTGGCACCATGATATTGGAAGAGTTTTTACCCAATATTTAGTAAATACATGAATAAATAATAACCATTTTCATACAAAAAATCGAAAATGGTCCGAAAGTTTGTATGGGGGCTATACCAAAAAAAGGGCGTGGCACATCTGATTTGATATTAGATGACATTAGAAGTGTTTTTAGCCAAATTGGAGTGAATATATGCATAAATAATAACTATTTTCATACAAAAAATCGGAAAAAACGGAAAGTTTATATGGGGGCTATGCCTAAAAGAGGGCGTGGCATCTTGATTTTAATACTGGATGACAAAAGAAATGTTTTTACCTAATTGGGAGCGAATACATTCATAAATAATTAGTATTTTTATATAAAAAATCGAAAAAAAACTGTAAGTTTTTAGAAATTTGATAACGTTTTCTATTTTTTTTTTTTTTTTTGTTATTATAATGCTGTATTGACCTTACTCAATGTCATAGCCATAACTGTAAGGTATGACCGAATGATCTACTTTTGGTAATGAGTCATTTCAAGAAATCTTAGGGAAATTGCGTCACCTTGGAATCTCTTATCTTATATAAAGATTTAAAATGGTTCTCTTCCATACTGACTACAAAAAATAATAAAAAATTCTCACAATTGTTTTAAATTAATTAAATGATTTTTTATTTGTTAAATTTATTTTAGTTTCTTTTTTGCTATCAAGCTTTGCTTTACTTGTTTCACTTTGTTCTAATTTTTCGGAAACTTCACCAAAAAGTATGTCACCAAACAGTTGCTCCAATGGTAAAAATGGATCTTTTGGACCATTCAAAATTGTAGAAATTCTAAAAAATATCAGAAAAATTGCAATGCCAAGATAGGCAATTGGCTTTTCAATTAAATCAGTTTGCAACTGCAACACAAACACTAAAGATGCTAGTAACGAAGCTTTCGTAACGAACGATGGCTGCATAAATTCCAATGGTGCCGGTGTCCATGTGCCGCGTATTAAACGTTCAAATATTTTTGTAAATGAGCCTCCATTGCCATATAGAACACCAATTACAAAAACAATAAGCCATGCATTTGGATAAAGTTTTGCTGCATTTGCAACGCCCGCGTAGATATTTCGAGTGCGATATAATTCTTGCATAACTGCTGCAATTATTGTGATTGGTGTAAATGTGCCCAATTTATAAGCCAAATCGAATGGTGCATAGAAAACCAGATACCAGACTATGGTGTCCACAAGTAATACTTTATTATTTTGTAATGGTGTAAGTACTGGTTCACCCATCAAACCATTTGCAACCAAGCCACCAGCAAAAATTAATAGCATTGTTGACAGCCAACATGCGAATGGGTGTTTTCTTGAGAATGTTTTTGCATTGTTGCCAAGTTCAGCGCGTACCGCCAATGCACATAGTAAACTGTGTGCAACATCGAAATATGGAAACATTTTTAATTGAATAATTTGTTCGTACACATTCCAAACTGTGGTTGCGCTAGACATGTTTACTCGTTTTACTCGCGCGTTAATTGAAAATAAATTAAACTTGTCCGTAAGTGAAATTTCACAACCTCAAGCAATTGAGTGAGCGATCAGACTGAAAAGTTTTTTTTTAAATTAAATTAATACAAACGTTGCGTTCTTATCGGAGACGCCTGTCACTCTATTTTGATTATGTTTGATAGTAGCGCACCTACTTTTTTTTTTACAAATATATAATTTTGTAGAGGCACAACTGACACGCGACAAACGTGCTTATCATTTACAACTGAGATAATCAAAAAAAAAAAAGGAAAATAAATAAATATAATACATGAGTTGTTTACAAAATAATGATAGCGCAAATTTTTTTTTTTTTTATTTTGAAAAGTATCTGTAGCTAAATTAGTTGTTTAGTGGAATATTCACCATTCACCAAGGGCCATGAAGACATTGCAGCTGATGCAGCACACTGAAAAAACCACGAATATAAATAATTTATTTAAAAATTATATATCAGTGTTCACATATTTTCAATTTATTATATACATTTAATCCGTGAGCAGTTGTATCGCAAAGTATAGACCTGGAAATAAAATAGTAAAAGAGACACAGAAAGCTTAATAAAAAAAAAAAGTAAAACTGATAACAAAACACGCTTTCGTTTTATTTCTCTCTTCCGCACTGCAACTTTCCCACTCACTCTCTCTCTCTCTTTCATTCTTTTTATGCAAGTGTGCAACTTTATGCTTGCAAAAAAAGAGTGTATGTGTTGCTGTAATGTAAAATGAGTTAGCAAATTAAACAGTAAACACTCAGTTGTACTCAGTTGTACTCAGATGTACTCAGTTGTACTCAGTTGTACTCTGTTGTACTCAGTTGTACTCAGTTGTAATCAGTTGTACTCAGATGTACTCAGTTGTACTCACTCAGTTGTACTCAGTTGTACTCAGATGTACTCAGTTGTACTCACTCAGTTGTACTCACTGTAGTGTTAAATAGTTTTCTTTACGAAACTGAGTGCAAAGTATGTTGAAGAAGAAGAAGATGTGTATTGTTGCTTTTTATTTATTCATTCTGTGCACTTCTTATTATTTTCCAAAAGTGCACTTGAACTTAATTTTGATTCTTTTTTATTCAACGTAATTATTTTTTTTTTTTTTGGAAATAAGAAATGAAAAATGCTATTAAGAAATAAATAACGACTTTACTATACTAAGAATATTGGAAATCAAATACGAATGTTCCTATTATATGCGCAATGTGCTTGTATTAAAAACAATCGTGCTTTATTTACGTTTTAAAAGCTTAAATTGGAAATGCAAGAGCATAGTTGTAAAAAACGTGATTAACACTCTCATAAATTGTTTGCATCATTTCTTCATTTGTGATGAATTAATAAGTGTTGATATGAGGACGAATGTTCTTGATATGAGAACGAATGTACTCAATAGAAAAACGTTTGTTCTTGACTTAAAAACGTATTTGTTGAAATATATTCTGGTAAATTCAGTGTTTGTGTTAGAGAAAGCTTAAGAAAGAGCGCTCTCTCCCTCTCTCTCTCTCTCATTTTGTTCTCATTGTGTTATTTGTAGTTCGTTCTTACTAATGAGATAAACAAAATTGTTTTTTTTTTAAATTTAATCTTATTTTTATAGCTTTCTGTCTATACATACTTAACTTCAAACAAATGGCTAACCGTTTTTGAGCTACTTGCTGTGATTATTATTTAATCTAATCAATTGTATACTTTGCTAATTTCAAAGCAATATAAAATTGAATGCATGATTGGTTTCGATTTGGATTTATGAAAAAAGATTTGTATGTATGTTTTGCCTTTACAGCTTATGGTTAGCCTGGGCAGCACGAAGGGTATCAACCCAGATGTTATAGTCCTTTGTCACTCGATACCAATTCTGGATCCCGATCTTCCGGACGTCCTCCAGAACCTATTCTTCCAACGCAGCGGTGGTCTTCCCCGCTGTCGTGCCCTCTGATTTTGTCCACGTTTTTATCATGTACCGTTCTCGCCGGAGCGTCTTCATTCATTCGAAGCACGTGTCCAGCCCAGTGCAATCGTTTGTACCTGATGCGCCTGACTATATCGATGTCCTTATATAGCTGGTACAGCTCGTGATTCATGCGAGTACGGTAATCATTGTCCACTCTGACAGGGCCAACGATTTTATGCAAAAAGATAGTGTTGTCGAAAATTCACATTCGGTGATTTTTTCACTGTGATTTCGCAATTTCTCACTGCGACTGAAAAGTAGTGATTTGTGATTTTTTTGTTCCTTAATGAACATGTTCAGTTATCGGCAATTTTGTGTATAGCTCTTCGTGAAAAGTCAAACTGTTCATTTAACAGTGATTGGTGCTTTTATCACTCTTTGCGAATCGCTTGAACACTGAACCTGTACAAATTCGTTTGCACTTTTGCAAGTCTCTTGATTAGTCATATTCAATTGCAGTTCTCTGAAATCGCGGTCACTAATCGCTGATTGTTTTTTCGCTAACCGCGATTTAATCACTGTTTGCAGTCAAATCACTTTGCGACACAAAAATCACTCTTTTTTGTTAATACTACAAAAGATACAAGATTAATAGAAAACAATGAATTTTTTTTAAAAACACATTACAACTTCGTTACAGCTGCATCTTTAAGATACATTTTCAAGAGCTAAAAATTAAATATTTGCATTAATCACTTTGGTTGTGCTAAAAACTAATTTTTTAATTTTATAAAATCTTTTCTATAATTTTAATATATTTCTTAGCTTAATCAAAGCTTTATTTTTAATTAAAGTGCATTATTTTTTTTATTCAATTTAAGTTATCCCTTACATGAGTATGAGATAACTATAAAGTATAACACATAAACCAAAAAAAAAAAAAAAATATATATAAAAATTCAACTAAAAGTCGCCAACTTTAATATAAATCTCAGCATGATGATTAATGCAACATATATAAATGAAGTTTTGGTTTGCTGACATGACCCCCCAATGAAGAAAAGTCGCCTTCAACACTTGGCATAAAGAATGAAATCAAAATTTCAAGCACGAACACTACTCATAACACACACACACACACACACACATATATCAAAAGCATTATAGCTTGAAATAGTGTGCCAAAAAAAAAAAAAAAACAAAAATAAATAAATAAAGCAAATGAAAAGAAAAAAAAAAAAAAAAAAAAAAAACTCATACAATTTTTCACATAAATAAATAAAAACTATGCAATACACACAGCGCTACATCAGATACAGATACAGATACTCAAACACATTAAGTATACAACATGTATGCATGATAATATACTTAGAGTATAGATGAGATGTACTCATGGCATCAAACATGCATAGTACTCATAACACCAAAAAAAAAGAAACGCGGCAACCGAAGGGTAGATTATAGTACAAAAATCTTGAATGTGTGGGATGCCTTTCACTTGCGACGACGACGTCAACGACGCTGTAGATGCTTTTTGCTGACTTTCAACTGCATCTTTTGCATTTTAGTATTTTGTTATTTTTTTTTTTGGGTTTTTATACGCTGCACATGAAAAATATTTGAATGGGGTACTTTTTTTTTTTTAGCATAATTTAGAGATATGCATTTTTTTCTCAAAGCCAAAAGTGTTTACTTTGTCGTTAATTTTCTTTAATTATCAAAGAAAACCTTTTTCAAAGGGCTTCAAATATTTCACTTAGCTGTGCAGCGTATAATATTATTGAGCAGCTCGAGTTAAGCGTTTACTTTACTTATTCTAAATTTTTTTTTTTTTTTTTAAATTTTTGCATAATATTTTTTTTATTGCGACAAAAATTTTGTCAAGTATGATGTATATTTTTAATGCTGTATCTGGGTCAGCCAAAAAAAAAAAAAAAAAAAAAAAGAAATAAACGAGCTACCCAAACCTAAATCTTAGCGTCTATGCAAAGAGTTTGCACTTGCCATACGCGTTTGTTTTTTTGGTTGCTGCCATTTGGCACTTGGCTGCTGTAATCTGTTTAAGAAAAAATTTTTATTTGCAGCTTATCAGCTCACTTAAAGACACCAAAAAAAAAAAAGAAATGACCAATTTTAAAATTTGTTTTAAGATGTTTTTTCCTTAAACTGGATAATAACCTTGAATGGCGTATATTAAGACATTTTATGTTTTGCATTGTGCTATTTGGCACATGCTAGTAAAAATGAAGGCATTTTAAGTGGTTGCCTCTTCCGCATGTGAAGCATAAAAATGACTTCATAGTATGTGGGCTGTTTGAAGAGTCAAGCACTTTTTGTATAAATATTTTTTTTGGTTTTATTTCTTGAAAAAGCGATGCATTTAATTCAGAGATTCTTTTCTTTAAGAAAAGTTCTCGTTTGTTTTAGTGATGGTACGATTAATCGTAAAATTGGTATATATTTCGGTTGTTTTTTTAATCGTTTATTCGCTTAAATAGTTTTTACTGCCATTCATAGGTCTGGTACGATAAATAATAAAATTATTATTAATCGGTTATTTCCTTAATCGATTAATCGCTTAAATATGGTTTTTCTGTCATCCCTAGTGAAAACCTCTTCATAAAGCTTTTATCTTTTAGCGCTGAGGCTTAAAAATTATAAATATAGTAACCTTAGCAGGTTTAATCTGATTAAAATATTGAAACATATTGGATAGTTTACCAATTCGTAGCTAAATATAAGAATTTTTGACATGGCGAATGCATCCATGGTTTTTTTCTGCAGAATATATTTTTTCAACAAATGCACTCCAAGATTCTGTCAGCTTGCCGTTGATCGGTGAAGTCATTAGCTGAGATTTATCGAAATATTGCTGGTATATCGATACTTTTGCATTATCGATATTTTTAATGCAAAGAGTCGATACTTCTCTTTGCACGATAACGATATTTTGATACTATGTTACCTGTACTATTACCTGTACCCAATCTTTATGAATCATAAGATCGGTTCTTTCCCCTAATTGAATTTTCATATAAAAACATTTAAAAAAATCGGATATATCTTTGTATAGGGGCTATACCTAAAACTTTGTTGGACCTACCCATATTGGTCTATTTCATTAGGACTATCCTAGGCATAATTTATACTAAATTTAAACTTCCCAGAATAAAAAACAATGACGTTTTTTATGCAAAAACCCAAAATTTTGGGGTATATTTGTATAGGGGGTACCCCTTAAAATGGGGCTAGAGAAAAACCGCTTGGAAGTGAACACTTGACGGCTCAGGAGAGTCTAAGTTTCAAATATGGTGGCGCGGTATCTTATAGTCTCCGAGATAATCTCTTTCATACGGCAGACAGTAGGACAGACGGAGTGACGGAAGAATAGACGGTCGGACAGACATAGCTAGTTCGACTCCCCCTTCCAATGCTGATCAAGAATATATATACTTTATATCGTCTATCTTGCCTCCTTCTGTCTGTTACATACATTCGCACAAACTTTATATACCCTTTTACCCTTTGGGTATAGGGTATAAAAACTACGTCCATGATCTTGCTGTGCGACAAACCTACATACATATTTAAATCTTACTTGTTGTTTACGGAAGAAACATTGTCTTAGATAAGTATCGAAATATCGATGTCATTTTGATACTTTTTAAATATCGATTTTTTTAATGTCAAAAAAGAGTATCGATATAATTTTATTTTGTTATTATATTATATATATATATATATAATAACATGCCAAAGTAGTAACAATTTGTTGAAGCGAAAGGGTTTAGTTTTCAGGGCAGTTAGATATGATATAAGAAACGATATTATCTATATTCTTAGATTATCGGAAAATATCGATATATTTTGTGCAGCACCATACCATAGAAAAGTTCATCTCTGGTAATCGTGGCACCTATCGTATTAACTGCCTTTTTATATTTAATTACTTATCATGCGCACAGGAAACTAACTCACTTTTTTCCAGCTTCATCGAAAGTATTGCGATTCTTTGCTTTCACGAGCTTTCAGACATGATCAAAATAATGCAATTGCTCAACACTTATGCACAGTACTCATAATTGTTTCCAAAATGGAAAGTCTATCCATTAATCTGCAATTCTGCATTGTCGCTTTAGCTGTTCGTCAGTCTATTCAGATATCCTTCCAAATGTTCGTCTGTCCGTTTGTCATCATTGTTGTTTTCATTTTAAGCTAAAATGTATCCTTACTTAATTTTTTTAACACAATTTGTGTTACAATTTAAAGCCAAAAATAAACTTCATACAACTTATTAACTCAAGCCAACAAAATTAACAATTTTTAATGGCAATTTTTGCATTAACAAATTTTAATGAGCACCTAAAAGTTTTTTTTTTTTTTTTTTTTTTTGGAAAACCTATGAGTAACTTTTTTCATAATACTGACAAATAATCGTAAAAGTGAGAGAAAAAAATAAAAACCATCAAAATTATTCCGACAATTTGGAAGGCATTATCAAAAAGTTATTTCATGCAGCTGCCATAAACCAAACAGCAACAGCAACAACATCATCAACAGCCGATTGACTTGTAGTACATCCTGCATACAGCAACAGCAGCAGCAGCACAGTTTTATTTGTATCTAGACTAGCAATATTGCTGCAGCCAAGCTGAGCCGAGTACAGCACAACCACATTTGTGGTGCGACTTTAGCAAATTTTTCGGTTGATATTTTTTTTTTTTGTGAATGTAACCAAATTTTTTTTTTTTTTTTTTTTTGGATTTTATAATTTGAACAACATTCACCCACTTTAGGTTTTTTTTTTTTTTTTTTGAAATTCGATATAAAATAGCTTAATGTTTTTTGTAGGCTTTAGAGACGACAGCCAGACCGGAAGCGTAAAGCGAGATTGACAAGAATGTAGAATTGCGAGGAAGAATGAAAGATTTTGGCTATATTTGCATACATTAACAGCACACACTATTAGTATGTATTTTGTTGCTGAGTTTTACAATTTTTATTCATTTCTTTTCTGGCAGTAACATGGCAAACTGTATGTGTTTATATACGTAATGGTTTGGCAATAAATTCAGCTTCATTAGCTATACAAAAAAAAAAGATACAAAAAAAAGATACAACAATGTTAAGATACATATGTATCTTATAAGTGTGTATGGGTGTGTATGCGTAGTACGTGCAACATAATGTGGTAACAATAATAGCAACAACAACAACAACAACAACAAAACAACAACAGCATATAAATGTCATTATTTGAATGGCTGACTGCCTGATGCTGCCAATATTCTTTTTGTTGTTTTGTGTCTACGAGCAAAAGCATTTCATTGTAACAAAATCAACAACGACATGTTTCATTCTTAATGCTACTATTGCCTCGTATTGCTTTTGAATTGTTGAACGTTTTTTTTTTTGTTTTCTTGGCACACTAAGCACATATTCTGATTATGTATACATTTTAGCTGAAAATCTAAATAGTCTTTGTCGCATTCTAATAAACACGTCGCGTTCTATATAAATACAAATAAAATTTTTTCGCAAAAAAAAAAAAAAGTTGTAAAATTAAATTAAGAAATAGCACTGAAATGATTTTTCATTCAAACTTTGTAAATAAAAATTACAAGATATAAAAAAAAAAAAAAAATACGTAAAGATACGAAAATACTATAAAGCATTAAAGAAAATGCGTGGGACGTTTGTAATTATTTTATAATAAATTTTTTGAAATAGCAAATTACCTAAAGCATTGAATTACTTTTTAAATTTCATTACACCTATAAGTTGGCTATAGAGTTATGCTGGCGTTGATGTCACAAAATTTATGCTAGAGATGGAAAACAGTCGATAGTTGCGCTATGTTTAGTTTTTGTGACCTTGGACGTTTTTTAATATTTTTTAAAATTTTTTTTGTTAACAAAGAACTGTTTTAGAGCTGTTCTTTCTGTTTTACATAATGCAGACCACCTTACTTAACATTCTCTCAGTCTCTGTTAGAGATGTGCGTCGTGAAAAACCAAATATTTGTTTAACTAGTTTTGATTTATTAATCAAAAAGTTTAAAACTAAACAGTGCAGTGTTAAAATTTATAAATATTTGCAGTTTCCAACGTAAAGCAAAATTAAATTTGTAAAATAAAATTAATTTTATAAAATATAACACTGCACTGTTTAGTTTTTAGCTTTTTTTTTGAATAAATCTAAACTAGTTAAACAAATTTTTGTGTTTTCATAACTCTAAGTAATCGGAATTCAGCGAAAATCACGGTTTAGCCGTCCGACGTCCATCTCTTGTCTTTGTTTAGCAAGCTAAGTTGCAGAAGTAGATATTTGCGACTATTTTAAAATATCGATTAAAATCGTTTCTCGAAAAAAATCGATTTTTCTCGATAAATTGTATTTTTGGCAGTGTTAAAGATTTAGAAAAAAATTATTTATATAAAAAAAGTTCATAAAATAAAAATATATAGCACTATTCGATCAATTAAATATCGTTTGAATTTCAATTTAATTATAATAGTAATCAAAAATCGATTCTTTCTTTATTTATCGATCGTTTTGAACATTATTACGCAGCTGTACCGTAGAGCCCACTTAATTTAAATACGCGTTCAACGTCGATCCAATCAAAATAGTAAGAAATTTCGTTAGTGAAATGGAAAATATCGATTGTAATGGTTAAAAAAAAATAACATCGATACTATTGATAGTTTTCTAGCTCTAGCACATCACTAATTGTTGTAAAGACTCTTTATTTTAAAATAAACCTGGCAACGAGCACTTTTTAAAGGAGTAAGTTGCTTTCTTCTAATGAAAAATTATGTGGAGAACGCCAGACTTTAGCTAATTTATAAAAAAATACAAGAAAGAACGCTGGAGGAGACCAAAAAAAAACCCCCTACCCCATCTTTATCTACAAAAAATGAGCCCCCTTTTTTAAACTTAATTTTATTAAATTTTTTTAAAAAAAAAAAAAAAAAAAAAAAAATTAAAATAAAGAAAGACCTAAAACTAAAATGTTCCTACCCCCCTCCCGAAAATTTTTTTTTTTTAATCAAAAAAACAAATAATAAAAAAAAATAAAAATCTTCAAAAAAAAAAAAAAAAAAAAAAAAATTAAAAAAAAAAAAAAAAATTTTGTTTTATATTTGGAGGGGAAATAAAATTAAAATTTAATTAATACCAAATTTAGATTTTTTTTTTATTACAATAAAAAAAAAAAAAAAAAAAAAATAAAAATAAAAAAAAAAAAAAAAAAAAAAAAAAAAAAAAAAAAAAAAAAAAAAATTAGATTGGGGTAGAGGGTAAAACTAAAAATTCTATAATTTTAAAAAAAATTTATATTTTTAATTAGAAAAATAATAAAAATATTTAAATTAAAAATTCAAAAAAAAAAAAAAAAAAAAAAAAATATTAAAAAAAAAAAAAAAAAAAATTTAAAATTTTTAGGGGTATACTTAAAAAGGGGTAAAAAAAAAAAATTGGAAAAAAAATTAAACTGGAATGTAAGACAAAATTTTAAATTTAAAAATTAAAATTTTATACCTTTTCCCAAAATATTCCCTAAAATACACCCCAAACAGCACGACAAAACAAAAAAAAAAAAAAAAAGAACGGAAGAACGAAAAAAAAAAAAAAAAAAATCCCCCCCCCCCCCAAACAAAAAATAAAAAAAATATAAAATATATTTTTTATTTGTCTCCTTCTGGCCTTTAAAAACACAAAAAAAATAAAAAAAATACATTTTCCCCTTTGGGCATTGGGTAATAAGCTTATAAGTCCAAACCAGCAAGCACGTAAACATCTAACTAAAAAACCCCTGTATTCGTATAATAGAGAGCATGCTGCAATTATAAGAAAGTTCTGCATGCCGCAGCTATCTCTTTCTATTTTGCTAACATATTTTGTTCAGTTTTGTTCGGTATGTAGCTAAACTGTAGTAAGAAGAGTGCAGAAGATATGTTAATCTCATATATACAAAACACAACAAAGTACATTAAAATTATGTAGGTATACATAAGGTGTAGTATTCCATCACTGTTTCTTTACATTTTGCTTGCATATTTTGGTGAATTTAATTCGTAAATGTTTTCGCTTCAAAAATTTTTTTTAAATTTTAACAATACAAAAATATTTTAAGATAGACCCACGAAAATACCAATTTTTATGCATGTGCGACCTTGAAATACATTTTCCTGACGTTGCAAATTTTATTGCAGCTATTTTATTTCGACATTATTTTTCTTTTTTTTTTTTGTTCAGCAAACCCAGTCCGGCGCTATGGCACTTGTCGCCGCTCTCTCAACGTCGAATGTCACAGTCAATAATGCGTTTCGAGTGCGTTAGCCGTAATAAAAACTGCACTGGGGCATTTAAAATAGAGCTTTTAGATATAAATAAATTTCTTTAGCTGCAAATAAAAAATTCAAATTCAAATTGACTTTCTTGTTAGTTTTGCACTTGTCGCAACTAATTCGAACAGATTGAAAACAAAATATTTTTGTAAACACCCTCGCACCTAAATGCTATGTATTTACATAGATTCAAGCTCACTGATTGACCGTCCGACCGACCGACCAAGTGATTCGCTAAATTAGCTGCGAAATAATTCAAATCAATTGCAAGAACGTCAAACTAGGCAAGAGTTCAAGGTGAAAAATATTTTGCTGCACGAATTGCTTATTCGAATACGAGAAATAAATAAATAAAAATTTATAATAAAATGAAAAAAAAAATAGAAGAAAATAATCTTTGGCGTTCAATGAGCAAATCTATTTTAATAGTTTATAAATTGTCATGAAATGTAACGTGGGAATTTATGAATTGGAAAAACCTTTGAATAATAATTTATAACGCAAAAAAAAAACGGAAGGAAGAATCGATAAGAATCTAATTATGTTCGACTTAAGCATACTTAAATCAATTGAAATATTTAATGAAAATAAGATGCTGAGTGTGCTTTCGATTTCAAGTATCTACAACGTTCGTATTCAAGAAATGTAATAGAAATGCACATGATACCTGCTGACATAAACTTACTGAGTGCTTAATTGAACTTGAAATTGAGCTGGGAATAGGCCATTAAGATGCTCTGATTATCTCAAGTAACGCTGCACAGTACGTTATAAGACAGTGTTGCCAGCATGCTCTTAAGATTACTAACACATTTACTGAGAATTTAAACTGATTATTTAATTTGTATCTGAAAGTTTGTTAATTTTTTTTTTTTTTTTTTTATATTAATCAATTCTTTTATCTTTGATTTACAGCAATTTGGATTAAAAGTGATTATCTAAAAAAAAAAGACACGGAAACGATATGTAAGTAATAATGCATTTGTATGTTATAAAAATATGGAAAAAGTTGAAAATCGAGTTCATGAATGTGCTGTTTTAGGGGTCTTAAAATATACTTGCATTGGTGCCTTCAAAATGAAACCGGTTTGGGACTCATTGGTTGAATAGTTTCGAAGACCATAGCGGACATAGCGGACATAGAAAGATTTGTACAATTGTATATTTATATATTCATTGCTTTACAACTTCGTAGAACGTTTTTAAGCCGTTAGAGTAAATAGATGCTTTTGGTCTTTTTATGAAATTAAATGTTCTGTTCCCATTAGACCCATGGTGGGGTTAAGAGAAACATGTATCAGGGCCAATCGGTATATACTATTACACAACGCTGAGTAAAAGTGTATAAGATGTTTGATGTCAATATTATAAGAAGAAGTTATAACATACCGAAAAAGATATATTTATACTTTTGTTTAACCTTAAAAACTTCGATATAGCTATGGACGTCTGTCCATACTGCCAAGCATTTTAAAAAATTTAGATTTACACTTTCACCTGATAGGCTCATACGCCTTTCCAGATACATCGATTTAGCTTAAATTAAGTTTTGTAAAAGTTACACAAACTCAATATTTCTTTTAAGTATGCCTTTGACTTGTAATGAATTAGAAAGACCAATTTCAAAAAAGGAAAGTATTTTGTTACAAATTCCTACTACTACAATATTTTTTTTTGTTTTTATAAAGCCACTCAGTCAAAACTGCTGCAATGTTATACACCTGCAGCATGTTGTTTCAATAAAGTAAAACTGCTGAAGGCTGGAAAAAAAAGAAAAGAAAATATATAAACAATTTTTTTCGCAAAAACGAAAAATCAAAAAATAAAAAAAAAATGAAGAAAAGATTTGTTCTGTAGAAACAAAGCTTGAATGCTCTTTATATTTGGACAAATTAAAGAATATTTTTATAAAGCAGGTTATGAAAATGAACCGTTCAAAATAGATAGACAGACAGACATTGTTAGATGAAGTTCTGATTAAACGAATTTTACCAAAAATAAGGGAACTTCAAATCTATATTTTAAAAATAGAGATTATGAATATATTTAGTAAGCAGCCAATACTCAGTTGTACACACTGTGCAATCATTGTGCAGAACTCTTTTTTTTTAAATGTGAAGTATGTAGAATAGATACTCTTAAATGAAATTTTTATATAATATTTAAAAATGAAAAGAGATTTTGAGTATACGTAGTATGCAGCCAATACTCAGTTGTACACACTGTGCACCAATTGTGCTGAATTCTTTTTTTTTTAATTGCAAAGTGTGTAGAATAGATACCCTAATGAAATTTGTATATAGTATTTAAATAGTAAATAGATATATGTAGTATATTAGTTTGCAGCCAATACTCAGTTGTACACACTGTGCACCTACTGTGCTGAACTCTTTTTTTTTAATGCAAAATGTGTAGAATAGATACTTTTAATGAAATTTTTATATATTTAAATATAAATAGAGAGTGTGAGTATAAGTAGTATGCAGCCAACACTCAGTTGTACACACTGTGCACCTATTGTGTTGAACTCTTTTTTTTTTTTAAATAGATACCCTAAATGAAATTTGTATATAGTATTTAAAAATAAAAAAAGAGTATGAGTATATGTAGTATGCAGCCAATACTCAGTTGTACACACTGTGTACCTATTGTGCTGAATTCTGTTTTTTAATGTGAAGTATGTAAAATAGATACCCTAATGAAATTTTTATATAATATTTGAAAATAAATAGAGAGAGCAGCCAGCACTCAGTTGTACACACTGTGTACCTATTGTGTTGAACTGTTATTTTTAATAGAAGAATAACACATTTGAAATAGATACACTAAATGAAATTCTTGATAAATTAAACTTTACAAAAAATTATTTATATAATATTTGGAGCCAGCACAGTGTTCATCTCTAATTGGTGTTACAAGCTGCATGACAAAATCTTACTACTGCAAATTCACAAAACATGTGTAAAGCAGAATAACAAATCAATTTCAGTTCGACTTAACGCTTCAACGATATTATTTCTGAAGCAAACATTACATATTAGATAGCTTATTGTTTTACTTTTCTGTAGAAAATTTTCTTCTTTTTTTTTTTGTTCTCTGATCTTTATTGTTGCTACAACATGAACTACCTGCAAATATTGTACATAAAATACAGCAAATAAACAAGCAGAATAAAAAAAAAAAAATCAAACCAAAAAACAAGAAATTGGAGCAAACGCCCCTGGCACTGACACTGATTGCTTGTGAGCGGCTTTCATTTTAAGACTTTGAGAAGGTTTAAGAAGTTTTCAACCAAGCAAATTTCGAATTCACATTTATACACTTCATATATACACATAGGTACAGTTTTATATATAATATCAAAAGCGTACTTGTACTGACAAAATGAATGAATGAATGACGAATGAACGAACGGACAGACAGACGGACAGACTGAGTAACTGTCAGAGTTGGAATAAACGTCATGGTTAGCCAATGAAAGCGCTTTTCAAGACTCAAGCGTATTAAGTCGCGTTCAAAATGTGAGGATTTCTTTATTTTTATTTTTATATTTAGTTTTTTATTTTCTTCTTTTTTTTTTTTTTTTTTATAAAATTCTTTAAGAAATAATATGTACAAGTATGTATGTTGTATCCTTGACAGTTATGTGTATTTGAAAGGTTGAGTTTTGTAGTGCGTGTAACGGAAATCGAGCGAATTAGTTGTGACTCAGTTTCGATTTACCATGGTCAGCTTTAATGTGTTTGCACTGAAGCTTACCTATGTACCTACCTAACACCGGATGTGCTGGCATTTCCGTTGCACTAATGCCAGCACAAAATGCGTTCGAGGAGAAAAAAAAACAGAAAATGCTATATAATAGCTTTACTTAGAAAATAAGTTGTTAAGATATAAAAGAAAAATGTTATTGGTACAAAATACAAAAAAAAAAAAAAAGAAAAACTTTATGCAAAATTTCATTTTGACATAAAAACTTCTTCTTGGAATTTCTTTGTGAAATCTTTAAAATTTATGTCATTCGTCCATGACAGCTGGAATGAGTTTTAAGCATATTTTTTTTTATAGTTTGAGTAGCAAAAATATTAATTCAAATTGTGACATCATATTCCCTTTTCTGAATTTATAAAGTTTGTTGCATCGTTTTAATGCCAAATTTAACGCAAGACTTTATCGCATGATACTTTATTCCATTACTTCATGCTGCTGCAATTGTCATGTAGAGTCTTGACAGTTTTTGACTCTAATCTTTGTGACAATTGCAGCAGAATTAAGTTGTTTTGAAAGATCTACTTCACTCTGAATGGAATTAAGTTGAACGAAATTCAAAGTGCGACTATGCTGTAAGAAATAATTTGAAACGAATAGTTTATTCATCAAATTCTTGCCGCTGTTGATTCTGTGTTTGAATGCCGAACACATTATTTTTAGATAGAAACTGAGATGTATAAATGTGAGATTTTTCCAAAACAATAATATGTAACTAAAAATTTAGTATTTGATTCTGATCCTGTCTATCCTGATGCATATTTTTTTGTACATACTTGATCCCGTTCACCCTGTCTTTTTCTATTCGTCTGTCATAGGAGAACCTATTATTATGTAGAAGGTTACTTATTTCATTATTTTCCATTTCCATGTGAGGCGCAGCACCCATAAAACCCTATTCTAATTTTTGAATTATTATTTGAAAACTTTTTTTTTTTTTTTTTTTTGGTATGGATTACACCGTGGATTTTGTGTTTCCTATAGATTATAATCTATAGAAAACATCAAAAAATCTGTTCAAGTTGTTCAACTGGATGCTTCACCTATGCCAACCAGCTGGATAGAAGGTTGACATGGAGATCTCACCTTTTCAATAAGAAAATACAATTGAATGCTAGGTTGAAAAATACCTTTGGCTTCTGGGAAAAAGATTCACCATGTACAAAGTATTTCAAAGTATTTCAAACACAATAAGCTCGGAGTCCCTTTGGGTTCATCACGAAATCATCAGGTTTACCAAAGCTTACATGGAGTGACACCGCCTATGTAGAGACCCCCCACTGGATCTGCCTCATCGAATAAGTTGAACTTCTTCCCAACCCCACCAACCACTTCCCAATTTCTAACACCCCAACAATGTCATTGTTTTTGATTAACCATTTGTTGATTTTCCTAAAGGACAGATTGCAAATAAAACAATTCAGTTTAAAACAAGAATGAACGCTGAGGTCGAGTATGCTCGACTGCAAGATACGCTGTACCCAATCTATATGTACCTTAAGTTTGGTTCTATTTGACTACCATACCTCAATGAAATGGATTTTCATAGAAAAACTTAAAAAATCGGGTATATCTTTGTATAGGGTTGTACATAAAATCTTGTTGGTGGTACCCATATTGGGATATTTTATTGGGACTATCATAGACATAATTTATACTAAATTTGAACTTCCTAGAATAAAAAACAATGACGTAAAAATGGGTCTGGAGAAAAACCGTTTGTAAGTGCACACTTTGCGACCTAGGAGGTCTAAGTTTGAAAGCTCTACCTCTTAAAGTCTCCGAAGTAATCGTTTTCATACGGCAGACAGCATGACAGACGGACAGACAGACATAGCTAGTTCGACTCCCCTTCCAATGCTGATCAAGAATATGTATACTTTATAGGGTCTATCTTGCCTCCTTCTGTCTGTTACATATATTCGCACAAACTTAATATACCCTTTTACCCTTTGGGTACAGGGTATAAAAAAAATGTTTTTATTCCTAGTTTTGGCTTAATTCTTACCCCCTTTTTAATCCGGCGTTTCGAGATTAGATAAATAAAGCATAACGCCTGCCAATTTTGAAGTTCTTTTCCAAATACGCTTATTCCGCTTTTTAAATTGTGCGCCGGAATTCGGGGATTCCGTGTATTTCCGTGCCCATCTATAAAACCATAAATATATAATTTCAAATAATTTGAAATTCTCAAGATTTACTCGCGAGATTTTGGACTCCTTCGCTGAAAATTTAATTTTTTTAAGTAGAGAATGCACCTCTTTGGTATCGATGATTCACTGAAATGAAAAAAAAAACAGTAATAAGGAGTTCACCATTCCTTCAAAATTTCTCACTTGTATGAGAAGTGAAATGAATATAATTTCTGTAAAGCGCAGAGAACTTTCGTATAACCCAAAGTAAATATGTTTACATTTCTGTTCTACTTTAATTCTTTTTGTTTTTTTTTTTTTTTTATTTTTTTATTTAATTTTTTTTTTGTTTTCATTATTTTCGTTTGTCATTCAGTTTGTTTTTCTTTTTAGTTCAATTTTTTTTTTCGTCAATTTTCGGCTCTATGATTTTCATTAGCATTTCTATTGCATAAGTTTCCTTTTCAGTTGGGAAATAATGTCGTCAATTATGTTATATAAGTCTTAACTAACTTGACTTTATTTTAGCTGCGTTGCTCAGAGGCTTGTGTTAATTCGACCATTTCTATTGTTGTTTTTTTTTTTTGTATTTGTTGAAGCAGAATTGTAATACACATTTATGTTATTTTATTTTTTTTTTTTGGGGGGTTTATTATGCCCTTAAGTCGTGAAAAGCGCACGTATTTGTTTTCTTTATTTATTTTTATTTTATTATTTTTTTTTTTTTTTGTATAACTTCTTTAATTTTTTTTTGCAGATTTTTATTAATGAGTTTTTCCTTAAATTTATTCTGATTTTTTTTACTAATAATTTTTGTTTGGTTTGCATGTAACACGTACAAATGTGTCATAATTTATTTTGTTATCGGAAATTCCATAAAAAAAAATAAAGTAAAACCAAAAAGCAATTCACTTTATATGCAAATAGATTTATGTAGGTTAAAGTGCGTAATTGGGTTAATTTGGTTTTTCTTTTTTTTTTTTTTTTTTTTGTGCAGCTTCAATTTGAGGTCAATTGAAATAATTATTGCAAATTGAGTTGAATTGAAGCTGTTTTTATGCTTTGTGGCTTATAACAAAGTAACGAAAAAGAACTTTAAGCTATAATTTTACAAGTTAATGTTAAACGCTCTTTCGCTCTCAATATATGTAGTACCAACGTCTTTCATATTTAAAGACAATAAAGTAAAAGAAAATGAAACAAATACAATAAATCTAACTCTATCTGTCTCCTTCGCACGCGCATGCCTAAATAAAAAAAGTGTGCCTACTTTTAACTTAATCACAGACACATGCTTGCATTGCCAGGTACCAATGTTTCGCTTGATATCACCTTATATAATTCCATTATGATACTAACGATTTAACTGTTCATATAAAATATTTAACTAAAATATAATTATAAAATTTCTCTAAAACTTATTAAATATTTTATACAATCAAACATTATGCACAAAATAAATTAATAGACTTTTGCTAAAATAGTAAATAAGATATTTCTTACTACAAACTCAAGTTTTTTTTATGTATTTTCATATTTTCTACTTGAATTGTTGTGTTTGTAAAAGTGTTATTTTTAGTTTTAATTAATTTATAGAACGCGTAACGCGCACCCAACTACATTGTACTAGTATACCAGCTATGTTTATACACTTTTTGAAAAAAAAAAAAAAATCAAATTTGTATAACTTGAACTTTATACAAGCTACAACACTACTTTAGTTCTTTTGAGCTTGTTTCAAACAAAATTTATTTAAAAACTTTGTGTTTGCTTTTGTGTTATGAACTACACATAATTTGTTTTGTGTGGCATAAACAATTTGTAGCAAAGTTTGGCCTAAATGAGACAATGACTGACCAAATAGATACGTATACAAGTATATATTGGGTTCAACCAGCGCGTAGAATGCATTCGAAAATAAACGTATTCATTGTTTTGGGTATTGTTTACAGCTTAAATATTTAAAGTATCTAAAAATCGTAAAATATTCAACTGTGTGGCAATACGAAACTATTTTGTAAAATGTATAAAATTATTCGTACAATGAAAAAAAGTTCCAAATTACGAAATTGTATGTACTAAAGATAAAAATTTACTTAATTGTATGCAACTTTTATACAAGGTAGTTTCATATAGCTAATTGCTATTATCACGACTCTAAAGTAAAACTTATAAAAAGTGTCTATTAAAATAAATGCCACATAAATTTTGATAGTTATAAAATGTGGTGTAGTAAGCGACTTCTATGTTGCGAAAATTCAAGCTTAAGAAAAGATATTAAGTATTTTCTTTGAGCTGCTATGTATATATAGAGTAGGCTAAAGTGAGCCATTTTAATGTTTCGTTAAAAATGGGTTTAGTTATATCCTTTTATATCCTACTCAAACCGATAAGGTTGTTCACTTCAACCCATCAGCAAAATTTTTTACAGAATTCGAAGTCTTATTTCACGTCATCTCACAGTAGGCTTCATAGATACTTCTTAAAGATACTTCTTAAAGTTATTTTCTTAAAGATACTTTTTAAAGATACTTCTTAAAGATACTTCTTAAAGATACTTCTTAAAAGATACTTCTTAAAGTTAATTACTTAAAGATACTTTTTTCTTAAAGATACTTCTTAAAGATACTTCTTAAAGATACTTCTTAAAGAAAGTTACTACTTAAAGATTTTTTTAAGATACTTCTTAAAGATACTTCTTAAAGATACTTCTTAAGGATACTTCTTAAAGATACTTTTTAAAGTTACTACTTAAAGATACTTTTTAAAGATTCTTCTTAAAGTTACTACTTAAAGATACTTTTTAAAAGATACTTTTTCAAGATACTTTTTAAAGATACTTCTTAAAGATACTTCTTAAAGATACTTCTTAAAGTTACTACTTAAAGATACTTTTTTAAGATACTTTTTAAAGATACTTTTTAAAGATACTTTTTAAGTACTTAAAGATACTTTTTAAAGATACTTTTAATAATACTTCTAAGGTACTTCTTAAAGATACTTTTTAAAGATACTTTTTAAAAATACTTCTTAAAGATACTTCTTAAAGATACTTCTTAAAGATACTTTTTAAAGTTACTTCTTAAAGATACTTTTTAAAAGATACTTCTTAAAGGTACTTCTAAAAGCTACTTCTTAAAGATACTTTTTACAGATACCTCTTAAAATTTTCTTAATCTAGCATCATAGAAGCGTATAAAAGTTTTGTATTTTCGCAAATTACTTCTCTTACATGTTTTGGCGTAATTTATTCAAAACTTTCTGACATATTATGAAAAAATAACAGACAAAGTAGAACTTTGCGAAACAAGTAGTTCGTTCGTATGTTGGTGTCGTCATATTTAATTTCTACACTTTCACTGAATTTTATGTTAAAAGTTTATAAAAATATGCGCAGCTTTTGAAGTATTCTACGAGTACTACGAAATAAAATATTAAAAAAAAACACATAAAGAAAAGTTGTTAAACTTGAGTAGAGCAGAGTAGGTGTTGCCTGTTAGCAGATAAAATTTTAAAATGTTGTTGCACTCAAAATATGCTTAACAAAGTAAGTAAGTATTTAACTACTTACTTCAAACTGAATGCATACCTAGCGATATGATATAATCAAAAATTCATAAAAGGAGATAAACTTAAATCAATGCAGCAAACTTACTTTTTAAGTTTCAATAAATGTCAAATCGTATGAATTTTTCAAAAACAAATAAAAAAAGTAATTTGTGCAAATAAAATAGCATAAAAAATGCAAAAAAGTGCAAAAAAAGAAAATAAAGAAGAATAAAAAAAAATTGTTTGCAAAATTTTGCAACACCCAAATTACACCTTCAAACGGTGTTGTTCTTGTCACTGAGCACCCTTAACATTTTTAACATTTTAAATGAAAAAAAAAAAACACGTTTGACATGCAACAAAAACGAAGAGGTTAAAGTTCAGTAAACAAAAAAAAAAAAAATTAAATGGAATAAATGTAGGGTGAATAAGATATAAACGAAGCTTTAATACACTTCAACTTTGGCATTAACAAAATATATTTTACGTCTGTCCGCATATTTCAGTATCTAAAAACATTGTTCCAGAATTAAAGCAAAAGCGTAAGTTTCGGTTTAGTAAAAATGTTTAGCGTAATTAAAAATGAAGTTTTCCATAATTTTACTTCGCGAATGGTTGCAATTCAAAATCATGCATTAAGTTTGGGACACCCTTTATAAAAGGACTACCTTTTTTTAAATGGGATCCAGAAAAATTGATGGATGTTTCCAAGCACTGACGGTTGTTTGCTTATATTAGATTAATAGGAACTCTTCATACAATATTCCGAACGTTATTTTAAAAACTATGACGGACAGACAAACAGATGCAGAGACCACACAGTCTGTATATGCAGAGTAGGGATGAGCACAAGACACTGGGACCTCTGTTATAATAGTAAAAAATGCAGAAATCGGGAAAGAATTTCGAAATTCTCGAAAATAAAAAAACAAATTTAAAAAAAAAATGTAAAAAGAAAAGTTTAAAATTTGAATTAAAATAAATATCTGATTTGAACCAGATTGGAATTTTTTCTTTAGATTATAATCGACGTAATTCAGACGAAAATTCAAAGAAAAGATCAGACTTTTATGGGGGTTAACTCTTTATATGGTACGGTTAAAATTTGTGCTCTACAAATTTAGTTTTAAGTTTGAACAAAAAAAAAATTGAAAAAAGTCAGGATCCATGGTATCTAAGGAACAATTTCGATAAAACCTAGATCGGGCAGTATTGGCACAAATAAATTATATATCAGAATAGGAGTTATCGGCACGAAATATTTAGTTCCGCGCCCAGCTCTATTGCAGAGCTTCTTTAGTACATTACAAACTCCATGGCAAAATGCATATACAACTTCTCCATTCTCCATGAAGAGTGTAAAATACAAAAATATAAAACTTAAAGCATTGTAAAATTTTTTTATTCTGTCATCGTTACAGGATTATCAATGCAAAGACATGAGGCAGCACACTTCACATTCAAAAAAAAAAAAAAATAATAATAAAAAGTGTCATGTGCAGATTTTTATTATATTTTAAAATATTTCATTTCGATTTTTCGTCTTTTCATTTTTATTCACATTGAGTAGCATTTTTCTATAAGGTAAACTTTTTTTTTTTTTATATTCAACGCCAACATGCATAAGATACTTGCTTCGCTTGTATTAGTTTGTATTATGCAGCATCTTTGAAATATATTTTTTAGTAGCAGCAGCAGCATACATACTTTATGTGTATGTGTGTCTCGCGTACTTTAAAAGGAATATTGTAACAGCTTCTGCATATTTTGTATACTTTTTTCGTCATAATTTTTATTTTTTTTTTTTTTTTTTTTTTTTTTTTGTTTTGCGCATAAGCAAAGCACCTAAAGTCAGCAAAGATTCAACGTCAAAGCAAATGTCAACAGACAATTTCATGCTGAGCTCAATTCACTTTTTAAAATGCGTTTCAAGTGCAGAAGAGCCCACTACAAGCAATATATAAGAAAACAAAAAAGAATTTGGGCAAAAACCGTCGAAACATTAAAAAAATGTAATAATTTTTCTTCTTTTACTTTGATGTAAAATTTGCAAACATTTTTATTTTATTTCAATGGCAAATACTGAATATTTTTTATAATAATTTCAATCGATTAAATATTTTTTTTTTATAAAAATTGCAAAATAAAATATTAAATTCCTTTATCATTTACAATAAAAAAAAAAAAAAGTTGGTTTACAGAAAACTCTTTCAACTTTTTTTTGAGTCTCAATCCATTTCGTTGGTGTTACAAAAACTCTTGTTGGCTCGTTTCAAAACAACAGCGCTTTGCTAGGTAAAACAAGCATTTTCTTAAAAAAATTAAAGGTGAGTTTGTGCGGGGTCTATAAGTTATAGCGACCCGATCTTTGTCGTATCGGTAACATATTCGTAGGATGACAGTAGAAGTGATTTTACCCAGATTGGAGTGAATATATATTCATAAATAAGTTTTACATGGGGGCTATATATTAAAATGGGCGTGACATCTTGGTTTTAAAATTGAATGCCTTTAGAAATGTTTTTACCGAATATGTAATAAAACATTCAAAAATAATAACTATTTTCATACAAAAAATCGAAAAAAAAAGTGGTAAGTTTGTTTAAAAGTGGGCGTGGCACTTTCGTTTTGACATACAAATTGCCTAGGATCAAAAAAAGCATAAGTTTAAAATTTCAGATTAATATCTCTAAAACTTTCCGAGAAAAAACCATTTAAAAAAAAAACCGGAAAAAAAAAAAAAAAACCAAATTTCCCCCCCCCGAAAAACAAAAAAAAAAAAAAAAAATATATTTTGTGGGGTCCCCCCTTTTTTTAATGTTTTACACTTTTTACAATAACCCCTTAAACTATGTGTGCGGGCTAAAAAAAAACGGCAGACTAAAAAAAAGACTTTCAGCAGCTACACCTTTCATTTTTATTACCTTAAAACATTGACAAATACATTAATAACATTCACAATTGTGGCATCGGGGAATAACACAACTAAAACTTTAGAATAGATGTACACAAAAAGTTTAAATCAATCAAATATACACAAAAAAGATTTTATCAATCAATTTAATTTCACAATAAGAATTTAATAAAGTAAAAACCTTCATCCTCAAAATTCATTTAAGATTATTAATATTATAACTCTACGACAAAAGTTGACCACTTTGAAGTGGTTTTTTGCACAAAAAGTAAACTAAGTGCCGCAGTTTAAACAGTTCTGTTAGATTTCCCAAAAAAAAAAAAAAACCCGGATTGCCATTACATAGACTGGACATTTTAGAATCAATTTGTTTACATTTTGTCCAAATATTTTGTAATCATTTTTTTTTTTTTTTTTTTTTTTTTTTTTGATTTTTTGCCTATGGATGCAACAACAGTGCAGTGGACTTCGACGATGAAAGGTGCACCGTGCAGCATTTTCTCTGAAATAAAATAAATCTCTTCGTCCAGATCGTTTACTTTTGCCATCAAATTGCCTAATTGACTCAAACAAGGTAAAGTACGACTTTTTTTTTTTTTTTTTTTTTAAAAAAAACAGTCTACATCCTAGTCTTACACGACAATATGCACAAACCAGTGATCAAATGGTATTTCAGTATGATTGATACTTTATTTATTTTTTTTTTTTTTTTTAAACAAAAAATCTTTATTCAGTACAATTTAAAAACAAAATTTACAACGCATAAACGCGTACATAATCAACTTTTAATTCAGGATTGGTCCAAGTTGGCAGCCAATGCTGCCGATTATTCCAAAAATTGTACTGTGCCTTTGGATGTCGATTTTGCCAGGGTTTACTATTTCTGCCATGCAAGTTATCAGGGTAATCACCGAATCCACCCACTGTTAAGCCGAGCGTAATATAAAACTAAAAAACAAATAAATTAATAGAAATAAAAAAAAAAAAAACATTTACTTTAAGTTACGACAAAGACTTACTTGTTTATCAAACGGAGCCATATGACTACCACGATTCCACGAATCTAGTAATACTTCATCTTCCGACGAGACATCAGAAAAACCACCCGGAATACTGACCATATTCTTTATTATCAACTTTAACTTTTATATGTTCCGGTGTCCAAGTTAAACTGTAGACATGATAATCATTACCAAAATGCACATTATGACGTGTGCTGGCCATAAATTCATCACGACGTTCTGCATCCAAAAATAGTACAGCACCACCGTATAAAATGCGACCATTGATTGCTTTGCCTCCAGCCAACCGAAGACGTTGATTACCTCGCACAAAAGCAACACGCAATTCGCCGGATTCATAACCTTTTTGACCGTAATATTCAGTTAAAGGTTCGAGGATAAGCACTAAAAGAAAAAAAAAAAAAAAAAAACGCAAAAGGGGAATATGCTCGACTGCAAGATACCCTGTACCCAATCTATATGTACCTTAAGTTAGGTTTTATTTCACTACCATACATCATTGAATTGGATTTTCATAGAAAAACTTAAAAAATCGGGTATATCTTTGATTGGGTTTATACCTAAAATTTTGTTGGGCCTACCCATATTGGTCTATTTCATTGGGACTATCATAGACATAATTTATACTAAATTAAAATTTTCAAGAATAAAAAACAATGACGTTTTTTTTGTAAAAACCCAAAATTTTGGGGTAAATTTGTATGGGGGCTATACCTAAAATTTGGTTGGTCCTATCCATATTGGGATATTTTATTGGGACTATCATAGACCTAATTTTTACTAAATTTGAACTTCGTAGAATAAAAAACAATGACGTTTTTTATGCAAAAACCCAAAATTTTGGGGTACATTTGTATGGGGGTACCCCTTAAAATGGGTCTAGAGAAAAATCGTTTGTAAGTGCACACTTGACGGCCTAGGAGAGTCTAAGTTTCAATTTTGAAAGCTCTACCTCTTATAGTCTCCGAAATAATCGTTTTCATACGGCAGACAGCATGACAGATGGACGGACGGACGGACGGACGGACAGACGGACGGACGGATGGACAGACAGACAAAGCTTGTTCGACTCCCCTTCCAATGCTGATCAAGAATATATATACTTTATAGGGTCTATCTTGCCTCCTTCTGTCTGTTACATACATTCGCACAAACTTAATATACCCTTTCACCCTTTGGGTACAGGGTATAAAAAGAATTTTTTGTAGAACAAACTTAAATATTTTTTTAGAAAGGCTACCTACATGGTGCAATCCAATCACCCTGCGGCAACTTAGCACGTATTTCAATGCGTCCGTATTGAAAACTAAAGGAGTCACGTGTATTTATGCGTGGCACTACTACCGGTGGTAATATGCGCTGCCCACCAGTTTGAAGACGACACTCTTTGCTTCGATCATATATACCAGTGCATCTATGGATGGAAGCAGTAGTTGTGTTAGAAATTATTTATTATTCACCTTCATATCAATTCCAAAACAAATTTTTTCAAAATTGCAAAGATTTAAGAATTTTAAATTTGGTCAAAATTTGTTTATACTAAAATATTGGGTGTACAACTAAATAATTTCGTATTTGTTACTAACCCCATATCTATTTATGTAGTCAATGTTTTGACAGTGACAGCTGTTCTATGTTAAAGCGCGCCAAAAAATCAAGAACATTTGATATGTCACAGTGAATATTAGTAAACACACAAATTTTTTTTATTACAGTCAAAATGTCAAGTTACGTTCCAACAAAACAACATTTGCGGGGAGAAATGAAATGCTGCTTAATCGCCACAAAAAGAAATCGTTTTTGCATCGTATTGTCACTGGCGATGAAAAGTGGATTCATTACGACAACCCTAAGCGTAAAAGATCATATGTGAAGCCAGACCAACCAGCCAAATCGACACCAAAGCCGAATATTCATGGTTTGAAGGTAATGCTCTGTATTTGGTGGGATCAGAAGGGTGTGCTGTACTATGAGCTGTTAAAATCAGGCCAGACATTCACGGGAGAGCTATACAGGCAACAATTGATACGTTTGAAGCAAGCAATAGCCGTAAAACGGCCAGAATGGGCGACCAGACACGAAAAATTGATTTTCCATCTTGACAATGCTCGGCCACATGTTGCAGTACCGGTAAAAAATTATTTGGAAAATGCTGGATGGGAAATTCTACCTCACCCGCCTTATAGCCCAGACATAGCTCCTTCTGATTACCACTTGTTTCGGTCGATGCAGAATGACCTTTCTGGAATACGGTTCACCAATGTTGAAGGTATTAAAAAATGGCTTGATGATTTTCTCGGCGCAAAAGATGAGAAGTTTTTTTGGGATGGAATCCATAAATTGCCTGAAAGATGGGAAAAAGTTACCGCTTCCGATGGACAATATTTTGAATAAAATATTTTTTCACTTTCATACTTAAATAAATGGTTTTTTAACAAAAAAATACGAAATTATTTAGTTGTGCACCCAATAGTATTAGTAAATATTATTTTTTATACCCGTCACACACAGTGTGGAGGGTATTACCATTTTGTCAGAAAGTTTGTAACGCATTAAAGGAGACATCTTAGACCCTATAAAGTATGTATATTCTTGATCAGCACGACGAGACGAGTCGATCTAGCCATGTCCGTCTGTCTGTCCGTCCGTCTGTCTGTATGTATGCGATTCATTCGCTTAGTATTAAAGATATTGACCTGAAACTCGGAACTTAAGCTTTTCTCAGTCCTAAGCAGTTCAAGTGTTAAAATCAAAGTGCCACGCCCATTTTAAGGGGTAGCCCCCATATAAACTTACCGTTTTTTTCGGATGTTTTGTATGAAAATAGCAATTATTTATGAATGTAGTCACTCCAAGTTGGGTACAAATACTTCTTATGTCATCTTATGTTAAATCCAAACTGCCACGCCCATTTTTAGCTATAGCCCCCATACAAACTTACCGCCCATTTTCAAATTTTATATGAAAATAGCTATTATTTATGAATGTAGTCACTCCAAGTTGGGTAAAAATACTTCTAATGTCATCCAATGTCAAATCCAAGCTGCCACGCCCATTTTTAGCTATAGCCCCCATACAAATTTAACGCCCGTTTTCGAATTTTTGTATAAAAATAGGTATTATTTATGAGACTATTGACTCAAATTTATGTAAAAACACTTCTAATGACATCCAATAACAAAACCAAGGTGCCACGCCTATTTTTAGCTATAGTCCCCATACAAACTTATCGATTATTTTCGAACAAATGTATGAAAAGGTAATTATTTTCCAATATATCTTTATAAAAGTATATAAGCCACTGATGATCACACTAAACTATTCAAAGATTCGTGTGACGGGTATTTAAGCTTCGGTTCCACCGAAGTTAACGTTTTTTCTTGTTTTATTATAAGTATGTCCACTTTCGAACAAAGTTTGTGGAAGTGAATTTGAGAATAAGGCTGTTTGTATGTAGTATATAGATTCATAATTTGAATAAAAATTTTAAATTATGAATTTGAAAATGAAGTGTTCCATCTAGTATATATATAGTACTAACCTTGTACCCAAGTCATACTGTCCATTAAGTACATCTATATCCGGTTGATATGCGCTCCATTGTATTGGCCTAATCTCCAATTCTCCGTGTTGCACTTTTGCTTGACCATCGTACAGCACAAATTCATTATCGCCAGTATCAAGTGGTGCACGAATTTCATGTTTCCAAATACTTTCATTTAGACTATCAAAATTATCCTCAAAAATTAACTGTCTTTTGCAAACAGTGCTATAGCCAACCACAGTCAATGAAGGCTCACATTCTGTACGCTTTAAAGTTGAAGTTGTTGGATTAACTTTTGACGGTTTTGGTTTCTGTGTTGTTGTGGTCAGCGGTTCTATATCATTTTCATCAACGCTTGTACCATTTGGCCAAATGTATTTGTTACCATCTTTACCGGAAATACGAGGATATTTATATTTCACAACTAAATAAAAATTAATCACATTAGCAATTTGTCTATGTGAAAACTCAGCGCTCCAACGTTGTTTAATTAGTTGTCCTACATGAGGGGTCTTCGAAATGCCCTCAATGTCATCAATATAAAAGGTAACACTCACGACACCAGGTTCATCTGCAAGAGATAAATAAATACATAAGTATTTAATCAATTTAAAAAAAATACAATATTAAAAAAAAATTTAGACAGCCTCCTAAACTTATTCCCGTTAAAATAAATTAAATTATAGATTGATTTTGAAAATGTGTTTTTTTTTTTTTTTTACTAACCTGGTATCGACAGACGAATTCCATTTGCTAGTCGTTCAGTCATTATTAAGCGATTTGACAATTTGGAGCGATTTGATATTTCGATGGGTTTCGCAATTAAATCTTTGTTAAAATTATATATAAAGATCACTTTTGCTTTAACAGAGTAGTCAATACAGCTACTTAAATTAAATGGTACTTCGGCGCTCCAACGATGGTCAATTGGATTAAAGTCGGAAACGCTTGAAAAAGGGTTCACAAATTCATCGGAAAAACTTTCACATCAAACTTAACACCCTTGACACCAGCTTCATCTGCAAGAAACAAATAGAAACATATTTATTTAAAACTGGAGCATATCCGGCGTGTGCAACGTTGTTCGGGCGTTTCGGCTGCGTATTCGGCTGCTTATTCGGCTGCTTATTCGGCAGCTTATTCGGCTCTTTTTCATTTTGCATCTGATTTGTTGTTTTTTTTTTTTTTTTTTTTTTTTTTTTTTTTGCAATTGTCATTTTTTTTTGGTGACATTTTCTTTTTTTTTTTTTTTTTTTTTGATTGCAGCGATACCAAAATATATAAAATGTATAAAAACAAAGTTAACTTCGGTTGGGCCGAAGCTTATATACCTGTCACACATCATCACATCACATTGATGTGAAGAGATCTTCGTGTGCAGCATATTTATTAAATTTAATCTAAAAATACTAAACAAATTAAAAATATTTTTAAAAAATTTTGAAATTTGCGGTCCGATCTGAGCCAATTTTAAACTGAAGATTTGGCATGATATAAGAAACATTTGTACCGTATTTGAAGCCATTAGCTCTATAAAAATTGTTTTTTATAAGAACCTAAAAGTGGGCATTCCACATTGATTTTTAGCATAGAAAGTATACAGGACCTAGAAGAGCTTTAATTTAAAATTTTGCCCAATATCTTTCAAACTGAGCGATGGACATGATTAAACCGATTTGTCTCGTCGTGGTGTTCAAAAATAAATATAGGGTCTACGAAGTCTCCTTTAATGCTTTTAAAATTTTTGACAAAATACCTGTTTCACACTATTTGTGACAGGTATAAAAATGTTGTATTAAAAAAGTTGAAAATCGACTTCATGAATAGACCGGATGTGCTTAATTCTTTGTTTTATAGGTTTTAATTATACTTGCTTTATTGCCTATCAAATGAACCCGATTTGGGACTCATCCGTTGGATGTTTTTGAAGTTCATAGAGGACATAGAAACATTTTTACTATTTTATATATGTATTATAGATATATATATAGTATAAAAAGGGCAATAACAAATAAAACAAAATAGCTACTTGAAAAATAATTATGTTTTAGTTTTGAAGATTGTTCTTTTTTTTTTGTACAAACCTGGTAACGAAACACGAATTCCATTTGTAAGTCGTTCTATTTTTAATAAGGGAAATTTATCGTTTTCAATACTGTAGCTTCCATTTAGCCAAAATATTAATATGTATAAAAAACATGCAACGAAAGACTTTTTGCAAATAAACATTATAAGTTTCCGGATCAACACAAAATGTTTGAGATTAACAAAAATAAAAAAAGCACTTGTATTTCGTTCAACAGACTTATTCTGAGTGAGAAATCTTAAAGTTCAAGAAATTTTTATACTAAATGAATTATTTTTCGGCACAAGAAAAACGATAACCCTAACACAAGGTTAATCTGCAAATTAATTTAAAAACAGCGAAAAATGTTAACCTTATTGAAACCGAAACTTTAATACACTTCACACGAATCTATAAATAGTTTATGTGCGAACATAAGTGTCTTGAATAAATTTTCTAAATTGGATGGCTAGAAATCAACGGTCTCTACAATCCGTACAATATTAAAATATAAATTTATGCAAACAAATTCAGACATTTTATAACAATAATATTCATGTAAGTAACAGAAAATGTTATGTGAGTTTGTTTGGGGTTTTATATTAGAGTGGTCCAATGCGTAAAACTTGGGTAGTGTATAAATAGGATGACACTAGAATCGTTTTGATTCAATTTGTAGTGAATACATTAGTATAATAATTATATTTAAAAAATGAAAATATATGGTAGATTTAATTGGCAGCTATGCCTAAAAATGGGCGTGGCAACTCGATTGTGCCTAGGACCAAAAAATGCTTAAGTTTAAAATTTCAGATCAATATCTCAAAAACTTTCTGAGCAAATTCGCATCGCGACAGACAGACAGACATGACTAAATCGATTCGTCTCATTAAACTGATCAATAATATTTATACTTTATTGGGTCTCCGATGCCTCCAAACATTCAAACAAACTGAATATAACCGTTTACACTATGTGTAGCGGGTATAAAAAACCACTCAGATTCGATTTAAAAAATATCTTTTTTGACTAATTTAGAAGTCAAATTCGGTTTACCGTTTGATTTTGAGGACACTGAATTCAGTTCTGGTATGCATCCAGTCAAAGTCTCTGTATGTATGTCGAATATTTCAAATGACTCACTACACCCCACATTACGCTACATACAGAAATTTTGTCAAATAAACGCGTTTGTCTGAAACTTAAACTATTACATAAATGCAATAGTCAATATTCTTTATAAAGCCTTTACAAAGTATTTATAAATTGAAAAATTTGTTCAGATAAATTCGATAAAACAAATCACATAAAATGAAACAAAGTTTCAACTAATTACATACATTGTAAGCATCTTTGTTTGCGAAAGAACATATTTTATTTTTCTTTTTGTTTTCAACACAAAACTTTATTTTTTTTTTTTTTTTTTCGAAAAACAAACACAAGGACATGCGTGACGTGGTCCACTTATGTACATACAAACTCTTTGCATCTACCTATCTCTCACACATTTAAAGTTTTATGCTAACTGCGTGCTCTGTGCACATTTTGTCCTTTTGTTCTGCGTATGAAATATAATAAAAAACATTTTCTCAAGCAGCGCAAAAAAAAAAAAAAAAAAAAAAACAGAAAAAACTTTGTGTTTTGTTCATCTTCATGAAACTTTCCTATCCATCAAACATGAAGCAAAGGTGACGATTAACATTTCAATGCGTTTTTTCTTCGACGCTTAAGTACATTCTTATAGGTCATATGTATCTTATACACTGAGAGAAGGATCACGAACAAATTGTCTGAAGGCATTAAATTATATCAAGAACGAATTTTACTTGCATCAAGAACAATTCGTCTAGAAAATCGGATAGTTCGTACCTAAATAAATTATGTATGGAAGATATAAAGTCTTCGTCGCTTGCTAAATTTTTCTAACTACATCACCTAATGTATTTACTTGGACAATATTCGTTCTCAGATCAAGAACATTCGTTCTCATATCAAAAAAATCGTTTTTATATCAAGAACTTTTGTTTTTATATCAACGACATTCTATCTCATATCAAGAACATTCATTCTCATGTCAAGAACATTCGTTCTCATATCAAGAACATCCGTTTAATTATCGAGAACATTCGTTCTCATATGAAGAACATTCGTTGTCTTATCTAGAACATTGTTCTCATATAAGAACATTTCTTATATTAAGAACTTCGTTCAATTATCAAGAACATTCTTCTCATATGAAATTCGTTCCTATCTGAAAGTTCGTTCTCATATCAAAAACATTCGTTCTTTAATATCAAGAGCTTTCGTTCCAATATCAAGAACATTCGTTCTCATATCAAGAACATTCGTTCTAATATCAAGAACATTCGTTCTCATATTAAGAACATTCGTTCTTATATCGTGAACTATTTGAACTTAATAGACGGAGAAATATGGAGAAAAAATGAGACGAGAGAACATTTATGTTTCTCTCTACTTTGCTTTCTTTAAGTTTTGAAACTTGAAGTAAGTTCGATTGTTCTCAATACAAGCACACTGTGTGTTACATAAAAACCAGTAGTGAAATTTGAGAAGATCAAGAACAGTTCTTCCTAAATCTTTTCTCTCTGTGTAAATATGAAAGCTGAACATGTGAAGTTTTTACAGGGAAAAAAACGAAATCCTTGTACTCGTCATTTAATATTTTTTCATATTTAGAATAAATATATTGAAGGCAATTAAAGTTCTTACTATTCCATGTTTTTCCAACTATAATTACGCTCAATTACCGTTGACGATTATAGCGTAAAATTCAATTTAAATAAAAATACCTTTTGTAAGAATACAAAATAACAAAAAAAAAAAAAAAAAAAAAAAAACGTAAAGGACATTGTAACAAAAATGCGAGGTTGGAGTAACGAAATTCATAAATTGTTATTGAAAAAAAAAAAAAAATAGCTGACATTAAGTGGAAGCGTTATAAAATGACATACGAGGTTTACATTTAAAGTTTTCAATATGACAACTAATTGTAAAGAATTGAAGTTGCACAATAAGCGCTACGTTTTAATAATTTCATAGCAAACCTCGCATATATGATAAATGAGCAAAAAAAAGAGGAAAATTGCGCCATAACACGTTTCAAAAATAGCACCGATTTGAGTGTCCTTGCTACTTTAAAAGGTTGTGCTGCCAAAAAAAAAAAAAAAAAAATAGTAAAGTTTAAAAAGAAATATGATAATTATTTAAAAATATTTTAAAAAAGTGTTCTACAAAACAGAATGAGCTGAGGAATTATTTAAAAAAAAAAATTAAATATTTTCTCTTTTTTTAAGAATTCTCATGCGCGTTCTTCAAACTCCAACCAAATGCCACCATGTATGGTTGCCATGAAAAAGGTGTCGTCTAGATGATTATCCTTGCGTGTCTTTGGATTAACTTTTACATTAAATGCACGCACCACAGAAACAAGTGCGGCTTTCGTTTGCGTGAGTGCAAAGCGCATGCCTAGAGAAAATGAAATATTTAACAATAAACTAGGTCAACATAATTAAAATTATATACAAACGCACCAGGACAAACACGCGGACCATTGCCAAAACCAAGAAATACGCCCATATCACGGAACTTACGTAAGCCACCGTCAAGAAAACGTTCTGGCTTATATGCCTCTGGATCTACATAATACTCAGGATCATGATGCATTGATAAAGTCGGTACAATGACACATTGACCGGGTTGTAAAGTTATATTAGTGCCATCTTTATTAGTCCATTGTACCGGTTTGGTAACAAGTTTACGTCCAAATAGAAGTGGCGGAAAAATGCGTAGTGCTTCTAAAAAATTTTAAATTGCATGATTAGCGTTTTTTTTTTTTTTTTTTTTTTTTTGTTAAAATAATAACTACACACCCTGTATACAAGCATCCAAATAGGGTAATTCACTTAATTCTTCAAAACTTAATGACGCATTGCCTACCTCCTTGCGTAGTCGTTCTTGTGCTTCGGGATTACGTGCCAACTTAAAGTAAAAAAAAAAATATATTTTAAATATGTAATAAAATAATTACTAAAACCTTTTCACTTTACTTACCATTAACAAAACATGCGACAATACTAAAGCAATGGTCTCAAACCCATCCGTTAGGAATGTCATTGTGTGCGATGTTAATTCCGTTGCATTCAAATTTTTCTTATCCTGTAGCTGTAGTATATAATTCAGAAAATCATTACGTTCCTTATGCTGCGTATTTTTACGTCTCAACTCAAGTGCTGTGTGCATTAAATCCGTAAAAAAATGCTCTATTTCCGGTTTCAATAGTGCCTTTTTATAAATCTTTGTTATCCATGGTACGACATTAGCTAGTGACGCATATATTAGGAAACCTACAGATTGATCAAAAATACATTTGACTTTTTCGGCAATTGGAGTTGGATTATCGGTAAAACTTTGTGCTGAAACGCCCAAAACACAATCGGAGACTACTTCGGTTGTATATTTAATACTAAGATCCTTTACATTGACACCATCAGCACGTGTTGCCATTTTTTGTTGTTTGCGTATATAATCGACGAATTTTGCGCAAATATCGAGTGTTACTGGATAAACAGCGCATATCTATTTATTATGTATAAGAAAAATTAATGCTGTAAATGTCTAAAGTATTTCAAAACTTGCGCTAATTTACACGACTTGCAATCAAACCGTGTGTCACCACGGCACGTCGTTCCTTCCATTCCTCGCCGGTTAATACAAATGGATTTTTGGAGAATAATGGGTCCTTTTTCTTGTCCACCTAGAAAAAAAAATATATTTTTAATACTATTTGAATATCAATAGATCTACGAGAAAGAATTTTCATATCAGCGTTCTCAGCTTGTAATTTCACAAAAATATTTATAAAAGATTCACAAATCAAATCACAGTAAAAAAAAAAACAAGAAAGAACGTTAACTTCAATATAACCGAAGCTCAAATACCCGCCACATCTTGGTTTAGTATATTTATGATCATCAGTGGCTTAGGTAAAATTTATAGAAGGGATGGCATGGAGTAAATACTCCGATGCAACCAAAGCTTAGACACAACAGAATAGTAAACATTTTCTTAAAAAAAAATGGATAGTGACTTTGTTTGGGGGCTATTTGTTATAGTGGACTGATTCTTATAATATTATATTAATACAGTAAATAAAGGATGATATAAGATGTGTTTTTTCCCAATTTAAAACAACAACATTTATAAATAATAACTATTTTAACCCAAAATTTAGAAAATTGGCAAAAAGTTCGTATGGGGGCCCATACCTACAAATGGGCGTGGCACCTTAGTTTTGATATTGGAAGACATTAGAAGTGTTTTTACCCAATTTGGAGTGAAAACATTCATGAATAAAAGCTATTTTCATACAAAAAATCGAAAAAAAAATGGTAAGTTTGTATGGGGGCTATACCTAAAAATGGTCGTGGCACCTTGGTTTCAACATTGGATGACCTAAGAAGAGTTTTACTCAATTTGAAGGGAATACATGCATAAATAGTTCCTATTTATGTGCGGTAAGTTTGTATGGAGGCTATACCTAAAAAAGGGCGTGGCACTTTTATTTTTATACTTGATTTAGTCGTTGAAGAGAAAAGCTTAAGTTCTGAATTTCAGCTTAATATCTCTTAAACTGACCGAATGAACTGCGAAGAAACAAACAGACGGACGGACGGACAGACGGACATGGCTAGATCGACTCGTCTCGTCGAGCTGATCAAGAATATATATATATACTTTTTGGGGTCTACGACGTCTCCTTCAATGAGTTACAAACTGTCAGACAAACTGAATATACCCTGAACACTATGTGTGGCGGGTATAAAAATGTATTCACAAAAACACTCAGAAACATGGATGACTCTAAGTGTAGATCAATAGCTTTTGCACACATTCATTGTGAATGGCAAGCAGATTCATGAATGGATACGAGTATCTTGGGTATAACTCTACAACTCATTTATGTTTATAAATTGTATACTAAAAAAAAACGAATTAAAATTTGAATTATTTAATCAATTATAAGATTAAAAATCTAGCTAAGAACTCTCCGAAAATCATAGAAACGCATAGACAGTCGGAGAGACAAATTGAAACCAAAACAAAATTTAAGCTACACAAATCTCTTTGATCTGGTCATTGACTTACCATTATCGAAAATTCATTATCATGAAAACTACTAAAATCATTAACAAAAACTTTACGCGAAAATTCCGGATTGATAGTCAGAATTTGTGGCACACGACAATTCATAACACCAACAAAATGTTCAGTTTTCTTGAATTTCTTATAGATATCATCAACATCGTAGACCATATTACGCTTTTGCGTAAACTGACTAGGAAAACTACCAACAAATGGATAAGATTTAGCACTCTTTATACCACGTTTTGTCCAATAATTAAAATTCCATATCAAAAAAATATAGATAAGCGCGGTAAACGCTGCCAAAACGAGTAGCGTTGTAAATATTGGACACATTTTTTTTTTTTGTTTTTAATAACAAAAGCGCTTCACGCGACGTACAAATTGAAACTGAAACAAGTTTTTTTTTCAAAAATATTTGACCCACCACAACGAAAAAGAAGTTAAATTGAATATTAATTCATTTGTGCTATTCACGAGGTCTAGCATTAGTGCATAAAAGAATAAGTGCAAACAATTTGAACAACAACTAACACAGAAAAGCAATAGTTTCTGTGTATGGTGTTGTTGCAATCGTCGTTTGCACTTATTCTTTTATGCACTCATGCTAGATCTCGTGAACAGCATAATTTTAATATGATGCAATAGATTTTATTTAGAGAGCAAGAGAGAGAGAGAGAGAGAGAGATAGAGAGAGAGAGTAAGATCGTTATGCTTATCAAATTTAATGGTAAACGGTGCACATAATTTTATATTTTGTGTCTGGTAGTGTATGCTAAACGCATGAGAAGTGTGATGCGACTAAAAACCATCCACTAATTCATTTGTCTATCCATTCGCTCTTTTATCAGTATTTTTGCTCTATAAATATACTTCAATCTGAGTTACTTATAGATAACAAGCCAACCTAATCAAAACACTTTAGTTGTGTTATAAAGTATTTCTTAGTCGAATATAAATTTTTTTTTTTTTTTTTTTAATCAAAATTTATAAATTCAAGCGTTCAAAGTCAAGTGCCCAATTTGAAGATTATTTCAATTATAGTCGGAATTGTTTTCTACCGCATTGCATAACTTTTACTGTATTTTGTACCATTAGATATGCTGCTCTTAACTTTCTTTTATTATATTTGCTGTTGCTTCTGAAACATTTATTATAAAGTCTGATTCATAGCTGTTCTTTATTAATTTATTTATTCATATTTTTATTAAAATTTTCATGTCCGATCTTCAAACTCTAACCAAATACCGCCATTTAGAGCTGCCATGAAATAGGTATCGTTTAGATAATTATCCTGACGTGTTTTTGGATTAACTTTTACATTAAATGCACGCACCACTGAGACAATTCCTGCCTTCATTTGTGTAAGTGCAAAGCGCATGCCTATAGAATGGAGAAAGAGTAAATATATATATATATTCAATAAAAAATATGTAGTTTAAACTCTCACCTGGACAAATACGTGGTCCATCGCCAAAGCCAAGAAAAACGCCCATATCACGAAACTTACGGAAACCACCATCATTCTCTACTAGAAAACGTTCTGGCTTAAATTCCTCTGGATCTTCATAGTACTCAGGATCATGATGTATTGAATAGGCTGGTATAATGGCAAGTTGACCGGGTTGTAAGGTCAATGTAGTGCCATCTTTGTTAGTCCATTGTATGGGTTTGGTAACAAGTTTGCGTGCCATAAGCTGTGGCGGGAATATGCGTAGTGCCTCTAATAATTTAAAATTTATTAATTAATAAATAAATATATATTTTATTTATTATTAGTTTAATAACTACGCACCGTGTACGCAAGCATCCAAATAGGGCAATTCGCTCAGCTGTTCAAAACTTAATGGCGCAGTACCTACTTCCGCAAGTAGTCGTGCTTGTGTTTTTGGATAACGTGCCAACTTGAAATTATAATATAAGATATGTTAGATTTTATAATGAATTTTTATACTCTGTACCCAACAGACAGAAAAAGGCTATATAGACCATATAAAGTATATATGTATATTCTTGATCAGCATTGGAAGTGGTGTCGAACTAGCTATTTCTGTCTGCACGTCTATACTGCTGTCTGCCGTATGAGAGAGATTATCTCGGAGACTATAAAAGATAGGGTCACCATATTTGAAACTTAAGCTCTCCTAAGCCGTCAAGTGGGCACTTGCAAATGGTTTTTCTCTAGCCCCATTTTATTTTTTGTTTTTTTTTTTTTTTTTTTTTTTTTTTTTTTAGATTTGAACACTTACCAGTAACAAAACATGCGACATCACTGATGCAGACGTTTCAAAACCGTCCGTTAAGAAATGTCATTGTATGCGATGTCAATTCCATTGTATTCAAATTTTTCTTATCCTGTAGCTGTAGCATATAATTCAGAAAATCATTACGATCCCTTATGCTGCGTATTTTTACGTCGCAACTCAGTTGAAGTTTGCATTAAGATCGTAAAAAAGTTTTGACTTTCCTCTTTGAATAGTGCAACAGTATAAAAATTTCGTATCCATGGTATTGCATTGGCTATTGTTGCATATAGAAAAAAATAGTAGGAATTATCAAAAACATTTTTAGTTTTTTCTACAATTGGTGTTGGATTATCGGTGAAACTTTGCGCTGAAATGCCCAAGACACTATCGGATACTACTTCTGTGGTATATGCAAGGCAGATATCCTTTGCATTTACGCCAACAGCAAGCTTTGCCATTTTTTGCTGTTTACGTATATAATCGACGAATTTCGAGCAAACATCGAGTGTAACTGGATAAACAGCGGATACCTAAAATTAATAGTTCAATAGAAAGATCCAGTTTTAAATTTTAGCCATATAATTGGCGCCATAATTACACGATTTGCAGTTAGTCCAGGTGTCACCTCTGCACGTCGTTCTTTCCAGTCATCTCCGGTTAATATAAACGGATTGTTAGCGAATATACGATCCTTTTTCTTGTCAACCTACAAAAAAAAAGAAAATATTTATTATTTGCTTCACTTATTAACTGCTTTATTACTCACAATTGAAGAAAATCCATTATCATGAAAACTACTAAAATCGTTAATTAAAACTTTACGCGAAAATTCTGGACTAATTGTAAGCACGTGCGGCAAACGACAATTTATAACGCCAACAAAATATTCAGTCTTCTTAAATTTCTTATAGATATCATCAACATCGTAGACCATATTACGCTTTTGCGTAAACTGACTGGGAAAACTACCAACAAAAGGATACGATTTGGCCGACTTAATGCCACGTTTTGTCCAATAATTAAAATTCCATATCAGAAAAATATAGATGAGTGCAGCAAGTGTTGCCAAAATGAGCAGCGCAGTAATTGTTGGAGACATTTTTTTTTTTTTTTTTTTACGAACGAACAAGCTACGAAACGTTCACATTCAAACTGAAAGGCTTATTTATTGCAAGCGTTTTACTAGTTGCATTTAAATGCATAGCTTTGAGCAAAATAGCTTTTGAATTAAACGCGAGAGCGTTCTATTGCTGTGAAATGCATTATAATATTATTTACAATTCCATATATGTTTATTTGGTTTTCTCTCTCCGAATGTCAAGTGCAACATTTGAAAAAAAAAAAAAAATGCGGTATTCTATTATTTAACATTCGTCGATGTTTTTGTTTATCTGTGTTCCGCCTATTCCGCCTGATCATAGTACTCAAATAGTGTCTCTCTCTCTCTGGAATTGTTTTATTATGCCAAGTCGATCTAGTCATGGCCGTTGGCCTGTAGTTACACGATTCATTCGCTCAGTTTTGAAGATATTGATCCAAAATTCGAAACTTAAGCCTTTCTCAATTTAAGGCAGCTTACATGTTGAAACCAAGGGGGTTATTGCCATTTTTTTTTTAACAATGCCCCAAGCCTAACGCCTATTTACAAGTTTTATATGAAAGAAAAATCTATACTTTTAAAGAAACCTCTTATTTAAGCCAATTTTCTTATTTTAAATTTCGATAAGATAGCACCACTACAGCATAAAGCCACCATACAAAGCTATCGCGTATTCAGAGTTTTAATAATATGAAAAATGTTATTGTTTATAAACACTTTATAAAAGAACTAGCAGGTACCCGCGGCTTTGCTTTTTTTTTTTTTTTTTTTTTGCTTCTATTTGGTGTATAAATATAAATGGTTCAAAAAATTTGGCTTCAAATTTTGGAAATACCCTAAACACGACTAACCATCATTCAAATGAGCCCAGTTTCAAGTCTCTATGTCTTTTCAATCCAAATGTATGACTTTTTTTTTTCAAGGTTCCCATTAGGCCACGGTTCAAAATTTTCTAAAATTCCTATCTAAGTGCTCACTTGTAATAAAAAAAAAAAAAAAAATTGGTCAAAAAAATCTATATTGGGTCCACATATGGGTCTTAGGTCCAAATTTTGGAAATCCCTTGAACACCTTGAACGCCAAAAATGTTTTTTAACCATCTTTCAAATGAGAACAGTTTCAAGTCTCTACATCTATTCACTCCAAAGATATGGCTTTTCCGGTTTCAAGGCCCCCATATGGCCCCCGGGTCAAAATTTTCCAAAATTCCGTCTTGTTGCTCACCTGAATTTTAAAAAAACACAAAAATAAATAAATTTTTTAACGTTTTTTTTTTATATTTGTTTTTTCAGTTTCGGCCCCCATTAGCCCCCGGTCCAAATTTTCAAAAATATGAACCTTCCTCTTCAATCACATCTATTTGTTATACTATGTGTAATGTGATGTTTATTATCATGTAATGAAAGTCTATTTCTTTACTTATCACTTCTTTTGATTTGGAGCATTTTCTTATCACATAACAACACCAATAAACAACTGAAGTGTATTTGCCATTTAAAAATAAGAGCCTACCGCAACTAAATCTAAATAATAATGAAATTATAAAAATTAAATAATTTTAAACAAATTTTTATTAATTTTTTTTTTTTTTTATATAAGAAAAAAATGTTTATGCACGATCCTCAAACTCTAACCAAGTGCCACCATGAAGCGCTGCCATGAAAAAGGTATCGTCTAGATAATTATCCTTGCGTGTCTTTGGATTAACTTTAATATTAAATGCACGCACCACAGCAACAATTCCTGCCTTCATTTGTGTTAGTGCAAAGCGCATGCCTAGTATTGAAGAAGGGAAAAGTTAAATAATGAATATAATATTAATTACGTCAACATAATGCGTAAAACACACCTGGACAAGAACGTGGTCCATCACCGAAACCTGTAAATACGCCCATATCACGGAACTTACGCAAACCGCCATCATTCTCTACAAGAAAACGTTCTGGTTTATATTCCTCTGGGTCTTCAAAGAACTCAGGATCATGATGCATTGAATAGGCTGGTATAATAGCAACTTGACCGGGTTGTAAGGTAATGCTGGTGCCATCTTTATTAGTCCATTGTATGGGTTTGGTAACAAGTTTGCGTGCCAATAGCAGTGGTGGAAAAATGCGTAGTGCTTCTAAAAATTTTTAAAAATTTTATTTTGTTTAATTAAATTTTTTTTTTTTTTTTTCAAAATATCCAAATTAACGCACCCTGTATGCATGCATCCAAATAGGGCAATTCACTCAGCTGTTCAAAACTTAATGTTGCACTGCCTACTTCCGCAAGTAGACGCTTTTGTGCTTCAGGATTACGTGCCAACTTGAAGTTCAAAAAAAAAGTGTTGAGTTAGTTTCTTAATTTAATTTTTTTTTTTTTTTTTTTTTGTATAAAAATCTCACCAATAGGAAAACATGCTGCATCACAGATGCAGTAGTCTCAAAACCGTCCGTTAAGAAAGTCATTGTATGCGAGGTCAACTCAATGGTATTCATATTTTTCTTATCCTGTAGCTGGAGCATATAATTCAAAAAATCATTACGATCCTTATACTGCGTATTTTTACGTCTCAACTCAATCGAAGTTTTCATTAAATCGTAAAAGAATGTCTGAGTTTCCCGTTTGAACAGTGAGACTGTAAAAATTTTTGTTATCCATGGTATGACATTGGCAAGCGATGCAAACAATATAAAACCAAAGGAATGATCAAAAACATGTTTAGTTTGTTCCAAAATTGGTGTTGGATTATCGGTGAAACTTTGCGCTGAAATGCCCAAAACACAATCGGATACTACTTCTGTGGTATATGCAAGGCAGATATCCTTTGCATTTACGCCAACAGCACGCGTTGCCATTTTTTGCTGTTTACGTATATAATCGACGAATTTCGAGCAAACATCGAGTGTTACTGGATAAACAGCGGATACCTAAAATTAATAGTTCAATAGACAGATCAATTTAAATTCTAGCCATAAAATTCGCGCCATAATTACACGATTTGCAGTTAGTCCAGGTGTCACCTCTGCACGTCGTTCCTTCCATTCCTCACCCGTTAGTATAAATGGATTATTCGCGAAAATGAGATCCTTTTTCTTATCAACCTAAAATCTCAAAATATTTTTATAAAATTCCTTATATATGTTTTGTTGTTTCTTTGTGCTACGCACCATTAAAGCAAATTCATTATCATGAAAACTACTAAAATCATTAACAAAAACTTTTTCGAAAATTCAGGACTTATTGTTAGCACTTGTGGCAAACGACAGTTCATAACGCCAACAAAATGATCAGTTTTTTTAAATTTCTTATAGATATCATCAACATCGTAGACCATATTACGCTTTTGCGTAAACTGACTCGGAAAGCTACCAACAAAAGGATACGATTTGGCCGAATTAATGCCACGTTTTTTCCAATAATTAAAATTCCATATCAGAAAAATATAGATAAGCGCGGTAAACACTGCCAAAACGAGTAGCGTTGTAAATATTGGACACATTTTTTTTTTTAAAGAAGAACAAAAGCGCTTCACGCGACGTACAAATCGAAACTGAAACGTTTACTTAACGCAAGTGTTTTTATTTAATTTAATTTTAATATAGCTTTGAGCTTTTATTATTTAAACTCGACAATGTTTGACGGTGAGAGCATTCTCTTGATCAATTTATTTGTTTGTTTACTTAAATGCAGAATTGTAGCGATAAGTGAGATACTGTTTTATGCGCTACATTGATAAGGTTACTGGGTATATCTGTCTGTCTGTCTCTCTATTGGCTCGTTCATCTATTTGCTGCTACGTATAGGTTACGTATAGCCCATTGAACAGTCGTGCTAGCACAATTCCAAAGATTCTAGTATTTTTTTTTTTATTATCAAATTCACATTGCTCTCAATTAAATTTAATCAATTTATGCTTGTCATTCTAATAAACCGCAACCAGTTGTGAATTGCACAATTTGAATATAATATTTCAACATTGTTGTTAGCCCATATAAAACTAAAAGAGATAATAAAGGTAGCATTATCTCGAAACAAGTAATTGTCTAACTTGAATCTTTAGATTTTTAATTATTTAATTATGGACCTATAAATTTATTAATTATGTTTAAAAAAAAAAAAACGATTTCATCAACGAGTAACGAGTAAGTCTACTGCTAGAAAAATGATCAACTCGACTCGTTTAAGTTCGGTACAAGTCGACTCGGGTATGTCAACTTCAACTCAAATCGAGTCGAATACTCGATTAAGTTGTTCGAATACTCGATTGCGCTGTATTAAAATTATAAAAGATTTTCATTATAAAAAAGTTTGTTGCATTAAAGAAGGCATCGGAGACCCCAAAAAGAATATATATTCTTGATCAGCTCGATGAGACGAATCGGACGTTTAGCCATGTAAGTCTGTTCGTCTGTTGCAATGCGTTTTTCTCGGTTATTTTTAGAGCGATTGACGCGAAATTTGAAACTTAAGCTTTTTGATCCTGGCCAGTTTCTATGCCGGAACCAAGCTGCCACGCACATTTTTAGATATTGCACCCATACAAACTTATCATTTTTTTCGACTTTTTGTATGAATATAGTTATTATTTTTAAATGTATTCACTTATTTAAAGGCATCCAATATTAAAACCAAGGTGCCACGCCTACTTTTAGGTATAGTCCGCATACAAACCTAGCGCCCATTTCTGAGTTTTTGTATGAAAATAGTTCTTATTTATAAATCCAATCTGGGTAAAATCACTTGTTCAATGATCATTCTACTGAATTGACAAGAATCGGGCCACTATAACTTACAGACCCCGATCATACCCATCTTACATTTTTTTTTTATTTTTTTCAAGAAAACGATATGGTTCTTATTTGAGAACCAACATGAGTTGTCCCAACCCCTTCGCAGAATATAATCTACGTCACTGTTGATCGTACATAAACTAAATAAAATTTCGTGTGGCGAGTATTTGAGCTTCGGTGCTACCGAAGTTGACGTTTTTTCTTGTTTTTCTTGAACGCGCACGAACTTGAATTTTTAAAAGGTCAGCGATGAGCCACGGTCAAAAGCTTATTCTATTCTCCATCTATAAAAATATGTCTCAAACGTTCCCGATTTGTCTGCCTATAATTTGACCCATGCTTCTGCGCCATACATCAGAACTGGGATAATCAGCGTCTTGTAGAGTTTGTTGACCGAGACCAAAGTAGCTTCGGTTAGCCAGAGTAATTCTTTGTCTGATTTCTAAGCTGGTGTTTCTCAGCTCTTATTTGTCTCTGCTCCCAAGTAGACGCAGATTGCTACAACCTTGAAGGTGAAATTCTCCATAGTCACAGCATCTTCGGGTCGTATTGATGATCTGCAAGTAGATACCAAGTACTTCGTCTTACTTTCGTTCACCGCTAGTTCCATTTTGCGGGAATTCTCTTCGATATTTGTGAAAGCCGTGCTGACGATGTCATCGGCATACGCGAGCAACATAGTTTCTGACAAATTGAGTGAATATTGCAAAAAAAAATTCATTCTTATAATTCATTTTAGGTGTTAAGTCTTCCATATATAATAAAGAGAAGCAAAAATTTTTAAGTATATAACCGGCACACCTGTATATGAATTGCGTTTAATTTAATAAATTTTAAAATTTACGCTGTATGACGCAGCATAAAATTTTTTCTAAATAAATAAAAATATTTACGTTTTATAAAATGTTTTGAGCTAAACTTAATTTGTATGCTGAACACGTTGCAACGAATTTATTGATAGGGCAGACTAGCTTGCATAATAATAATAAAGCAAATACAAATAAGTAGATAAATGAATAATTAGAGGCATAACTGACATTTTGAGTTTGATTATAGAAGCGTTAAGGTAGCATGGTATGCGGATACGCTTTAATTAAATAATTAAATAAATAAAACGATCATTTTGTTTAGATGGAACTGCAGTTGAAATTAAACATCTGTGTTACTAGTTATGTTCTGCTTATCTGTCCATTTAACGATGAAAGATACATATGTATCTATGAGATACATATTTCTATGAAAGTATATATTTCATAGATACGGTGAAAGATACATGTGTATTTACGAGATATATACTTCTATAAAAGTATGTACTTCATAGATACGGTGAAAGATACATATGTATCTATGAGATACATACTTCTAAGAAAATAAATATTTCATAGATACACAACTTCTTTTAATCTTTAATTTTATTAATTAAATTTTTTTACATCATTTCTTTAAATAATGTATCAGATTATCATGCTTAATTAATAATTTACGCGTGCTTGTTAAAATAATTACAAAATGTTGAACTGCTTTGTACAAAAAAAAAAAACTAAAAATAGAATTTGTTAACAGCAAATATTGTAAATAAAACTCGCAGCAAAATATGCAAATCTTACACAGATGCGGCAAAATCAGTTGCAGCAGCAACGCACTACAAAGCAAATGTAGCACGAGTAGCAACTTTCTAGACGCACGTTTGCTGCAGGCTAACGTAAAACAGAGTGAAACAGAGTATAAAACGAAACACGAATAAAAGAGGGTTAAGTGTTAAATTAAAAACTGTAAAAATAGATACAATAAACTAGGACAACGTAATGCTTTAAGGTGTTTGCGTTGCTAAAGGGGAGTATATAAAAGTTTTGCTGTCCATCGTAGTAAACCCAAAGGATCATAGCAAATTAAACCAAGTAGCAAAATTGTTCACGCAAATTAAACTAAATGAGTTCATTTGTAACATTCTGTGTAAAGGCAAAAATAAAATAACACATAGAAAATGAATAAAATTAAAACCAAATTAAGTTGGTGTATCTTTTATAAATTGTATTAGATAAGTTTTGCGTTAAAAGAATTTGCAGGGCATAAATAGTTTAAAGAAATTATTGTATATAAAATTATTAAATAAAAAAAAAATAATAAATGACAACAATAGTCAAAATTAGAAAATATCTGGTGCCTATATTTCACACTAAGAAGTAATTATTACAGCCTTAACTGTTAATATTTTAAGCCACCATTTATTTTAATAGTCATTGCCTTAAGGCACTGTAAGTCATAAGGTCAGTAACTTAAGGTACTGTATGACACACTATTAGTGCCTTAAGGCACTGTAAGTTACACTGGTAGATAGTGCCTTTAGGCACTATAAGTCACCATATAAGGCCCTTAAGGCTCTGTAAGTTACACTATAAGTGCCTTAAGGCACTGTAATTTACACTTTGTAAGCTGTTGTAGGATAACAATGAAATTCAGGGCTCTAAAGTTATTTAAATGAAAACGAAACATTTCAAGGGATGTAAAGTAGTAGGCAGACGAATTGTCGGACAAACCTTATCTATTGTAAACATGATTCGAACTACAAAAAAAACTTTTGTTTGTTTAAAAGTTTAAATATTTTCAGTATTTTTATACCCTGTACCCAAAGGGTAAAAGGGTATATTAAGTTTTTGGAATGTATGTATCAGACAGAAGGAGGCCAGATAGACCCTTTAAAGTATATATATTCTTGATCAGCATTGGAAGGGGAGTCGAACTAGCTATGTCTGTCCGTCCGTCTGTCCGTCCATTGTCTGTCTGTCCGTCCTGCTGTCTGCCGTATGAGAGAGACTATCTCGGAGACTATAAGAGATAGGGCCACCATATTTGAAACTTAGACTCTCCTGAGCCGTCAAGTGTTCACTTGCAAACGGTTTTTCTCTAGACCCATTTTAAGGGTCTACCCCAAAATTTTAGGTTTTTGCATAAAAACGCCATTGTTTTTTATTCTATGAAGTTCAAACTTAGTATAAATTATGTCTATGATAGTCCAAGTAAAATATCCCAATATGGGTTGGACCAACAAAATTTTAGGTATAGTTCCCATACAAATATACCCCAAAATTTTGGGTTTTTGTATAAAAAACGCCATTGTTTTTTATTCTAGGAAGTTCAAACTTAGTATAAATTATGTCTATGATAGTCCAAGTAAAATATCCCAATATGGGTGGGACCAATAAAGTTTTATGTATAGCCCCATACAAATATACCCCAAAATATTAGATAAAAACGTCATTGTTTTTTATTATAGGAAGTTCAAATTTAGTATAAATTATGTCTATGATAGTCCCAATAAAATATCCCAATAGGGGTAGGACCAACAAAATTTTAGGTATAGCCCCCATACACATTTACCCAATTTTTCAAGTTTTTAAGGTACATAAAGGTTGGGTACAGGGTATCTTGCATTCGAGCATACTCGACTTCAGCGTTCTTTCTTGTTTTTTTTTTTTTTATAAATACAATTTAAGCGAAAGAACCGACGAAAACGCGTTGAAGACGCGTGGAAAACGCGACAAGATCGGATACTTGTAAATATTACCTTTTATAGAGATATGCCAGTATACACTAATGCATTCTATGCATGTCTACATACGTATCTGCTTATCGCTAAAAAAAAAAAACCAACAAGACATTCATTAAAGCTGATAAACGGATATGAACAGCGGACATAGTTTAATCAAGTTGAATCGTATTCAAAATACATAAACTCACACATACATGCATATGCATCTAGATATGTGCATGAACGCCTTGAGTTGAAAATACTGCAACAAAAAAAAAAAACAAAACAATAAAACACACAATGACCCCGTCAGGCAATGCCACGCCTCTTCTCACTCTTAAAAAAAAAAAAAAAAATAAAACAAAAAACAGCGCCCTTCGCTTTCACCTTTGTCTAAAGTCACTTTATAATGCCCGCAGCACACGGTACACGGTACACGGACACTTCCTACTTCAATTCATTCTAATCTGCTCCATGTTGTTTGCTGGTGTCCATGACCATAAAGCTATGTAACAATTCGTAATTTGCCCGCTATCGATTTTCCTTTTCCATTTTTTAATTGTATTTTTTTTTTTTTTTGTGGTTTCGTGTTTGTGTTTTTTCACTTTTTTATTTCAAAAAAAAAAAAAAAAAAAATATACTGTATAAACCAACAACTTTTCGTATCTGACATTTCCGATTTTACTCACACCCACATTTACTTTAGTAATAATATTTTTTGTATTGTATTTGAAAATATTTTTTATTTGATTTGGTCGATCTTTCAATGTTCAACGTCGCTGTGGTGCTTTGATTTAATTGTTTCGCTGTGTCCTGCGATTTTTCCGATTTGTAGCGAGTTTGATTTTTTTTTTTTGGCAAATTGATTAAGCCCAACCAATCTAGGTAGTACATTTCTGTGGTTGTTTATTTATATTTGTTTATATATTTGTTTTTATTGTTGCACTTTGCTCATTGACACTAATTGCTTTCGGGTGTAAACTATTTGTTCACCCTCATTTTTTTTCATTTTCATGCTTGTGTAAATTTAATCCTTGCCACTTTTAAATTCTTTTGTATGATTAATATTTCATTATGATCTAAAATAAATGTGTGAATGGATTGATTCGATTGTTTGCAGTTACACTGAACTTGCTTAGTTAAAAAAAAAAAAAAAAAAAAACTATAAATTTTATTTGATTAATTTAATTAATTTGATGGATTATCATTAAAAATTTCACGAAAGTGCCTTCAAGCACTATTAGCCGCTGAAACTGCCTTTAGGCACTATTAGGCACTATAAGTGCCTTCAGGCACATGAGGTCATCATAGGTGCCTTTAGGCACATGAAGTCATCATAAGTGCCTTCAGGCACAAGTAATCATAATAAGTGCCTTCAGGCACATAAAGTCACCATAAAAACCTTCAGGCACATACGGGTGTGTTAAGGAATACATTTTATATTTTTTTTTTTAAATTATTTATTTATTCATGAATATCTATTTTGTCCCTTTTAAAGTAATCCCCTCCCGATAAAATACACCTATGCCAACATTTTTTCCAATCCTCGAAACATGCCAAATAGTCCCTTTCCGGTATAGCCATCAACGCCTTCTTTGATTTAGCTTTTATCTCCTCAATCGACTCGAAACGCGTTCCCGGAGTGGTCTCTTGAGTTTTGGGAATAGCCAGAAGTCACACGATGCCAAATCAAGCGAATACGGTGGTTGCAGAACGATATTGGTTGGATTTTTGGCAAAAAAAGTCACGAAAAATCAGTACAGTTTTTAAAAAAAAATCATCATTTTTGGTACCAACCGAGACTTGACACGTTTGAGGCCCAAAACATCCTTTAAAATTGTATTAATTGATCCTTTTGACACGCCAATTTCATTAGCAATGTCTCTCATAGTTAAACGACGGTGTGCAAGCATTAATTCTTTTACTTTTTGGATGTGAGCATTGCCCGTTGAGGTCGATGGTTGATCAGGAGCTCTTCGTCTTCAACACGTTCGCAACCTTCTTTCAACAATTTATACCAATCAAATGTTGTTGATTTTGGTAGAGCTCGGTCCCCATAAGTCTTCTTCAACATTTTTATTCCATTTATTCCATTCAGAAAAAAAAAAATTTTATACAGGTTCTTTGATCCATTTTTTTGAATAGGTAAAAATCGAAGACGATCCAAAACACGTGCAAGCAAAGCAGCTGTCAACAATTAAGTGAACATTCAAAATGGCCGAGCTTGTCGGCATAAGTGAGAGAAATGAGTACCAACATAACGCCACAAAAAAATCCAAATTCGAATATTCGTAACACGCGAAAATTCAAAATTCGCGATAATGTTTGAACACACCTCGTATAGTCACCATAAAAGCCTTCAAGCACATATAAGTGCCTTTAAGCACATATAGTCCACTATAAATTCCTACTATAAGTGCCTTTAGGCACATATAGTCCACTATATAGTCCTACTATAAGAGCCTTTAATCACATATTGTCCACAATAAGTGCCTTTAGGCACATATAGTCACTATAAGTGTCTTCAGGCACATCTAGTCAGTATGAGTGCCTTGAGGCACATCTAGTCACTATAAGTGTCTTTAGGCACATGTGACATATAGTCATTATATGTACCTTGAGGCACAACTATATAGTGACAAAAAGTGCCTTCTGGCACTGTTAGCAAATGTAAGTGCCTACAAAAGATGATTATTTCATTCAATTTTTTTTTAACAAAAGTATTAAAACGTACAAAAAGCATAAACCAAATATCATTGTACTTAGCTAAACTAATATTAAATCTATTCAACATTTACATAGATACTTTTATAATGTTATGCAAAGCACAAAGCCCCGATTAGGTTCACATCACAAGTTAAATACTATGATTGGAATTCAATTAAAAATAATTTAATGTTTTTAAAAATAGCGTTTAAATAAAATTTTAATAAGTACGCTGGGAAAAAGCGTTTACATTTTTTTTTTTTATTACTTTCATTGAATAATAACGCTAATACGAGTGCGTATAGCTATAGATAAGGCAACCGAACAAACGTATCTGCTGTTCATTAAACGCGTAATTAGTTTTAAATATTTATGATGAGATTTGTAATTGATGTTATACCATACTATAACCTATATAAACTATGTGTGTCAGTCTAATGAATATTATATAAAGATTTATACGACTTTTTTGTGTGTCAGCATATATAAATAAATATTATTATTAAATCAATTCTACTTAATTGCAAACGGCGGTAACCGCCCATTTACCACAAAATTCTATAGGTTATGTGTAAAAGAATATATAGCAAACTTCATACATATACGAGTATGCCTAGTAACAAAGGAACAGCGTGCCAGCGTGCCAGCGTGTCGCTTATCGTGTGTAACTAAATAACTAAGAAGCAAGCCAGGCAATACACACGACTTATGCAAAAGGTTAACTTAAAAATAAGAAGAAACTCAAGCCAAAAGGTTCTTAAGGTTAGTTCGACCGTGTGAAACAGGCACGGAAATTAATATACACACTCGTATAAGAAAAATGCGTGCGTGCACGTACTATTTTATCGATTTGAATATCTAAATTTAGTTGATTTTTTTTTTTGTATAGTTTGTTTTATATACATTGTAGTCTTTAGTAGTCAGTGTCGCAATTAGATAGATAATGATATTTTGACATTTTGGTTGATTCTGTAGTGAAATGGAATGGACAATTGTAAAAAGAGACATAGTTATAATATTCGAATTTAAAGTTTTATATTTCCATGGTTTCAGCCACATTGCAAAATCAATTTATAAAGCAGTTGGCAGCTGGAAGAGAGAGAAAGTCAAGTTAATTAAATTTGTCTTTGAAATTGGATTTTTAATGCAATCGCGAGACACACATAGCTATTAATTTTAATCGCAAAGCACACATCTCTTAAGAATAACTGATGTGCTTGTGTAGGTGTTTCAATGATTAAATAAACAGCATGCAGAATGCTTACATACCCGTTAAGCTTCAAATCCGCTACTGGTAGTTGCTTTGTTGCATGTGTCTACATTTATATGTAATTTTATACAGTTGTGATGTTGCTCATCACTAATAATCGCATTAATACGTATTTAGGCTGAGGTAAGCGAAAAGTTTGAGCTTTTTTTTTTTTTTTTTAAACTTTTACCATCATAATCCCTTGCAGCACGATAACTCCCTGCGGTTTCATAACCCCTGCTCAAAAAAAAAAAAAAAAAAAAATGGCTGTCACTTTTCAGTCTAACATTTAATTAAAATTTGTTGTACAATTAGTTTTATTCAAGTCTGCTGTTAAGCAAAATTTAATAGTTTCTCTTCTTCTGCGAATATATGCCTATTCTGTCGTCCAGTTGGCCAACCGCAATTTGCTGTAAATGCTTTGGTCACCTTGAACCGCAGTCGCTTGGTTTTCACATACACATAGATACATAAATACATAAATACATACATACATAAACTAACATGCAACTGAGTAAATTTATTTGTATACGTATATGCCTGATGATAAATGAGCTATGGTAGCTCATGTGGCAAATGTGACATGTGGCATTTTTGTCTCTCTGCTGTTGGTTGTTTGTGTGCCTTTGGGAAAATGAGCTAGTCTGTGTGTGTGTGTGTTGTGTATTCGGGAAAAGTGTTGTTGATCCTTTTGCGTCGCTATCACTATTTTACTCGTTACTATGACAACAAACGCTAAAATTACCATAATATTGCATGACACTGTCGTATGTCTTCTCAATGCTATCTTGCTGTTTGTCTGTTCCACTTTGTCTGATGTCCTTACGTGGCTATATGTACGTAAGTGTACGTGTTGCTGCACATAACTTCGCTATACCATAATAGCTCGTTTATGTGTGATTTTACTTATCTTGGAATTATCTTTGAAATGAGGCTTAGCCCTTTTGGATCCTTTATGAGTTGCAATTATTTTACTGAGAACTTTGTTAAAGTATGTTTGTGGCTTAAAACTAAAGCGTTGCAATAATTAAAGTTTTTTTCTTTAGTCTTAAATAAAAAAATCATAAGAATATATTTTTTTTATTTTAATTAAAATAAATTTAATTTTCGTTGACTAAAATAAAACAAGGCAAAATAGCAATACAGTCTAATAAGCTCAGAATAAATGAATTATTTTGTATGCAGTTTATTATATTGCAAACAAAATTTTCTTTCATTTCTGAGGCTAATATGAAACGTCAAAATTTAAAAATTTTTTTTAACAACTTCAATTTTCTTTTACGTATAGCATTGAACCTCTTGATCAAATAGTTTGCCAGCTTTAAGGTAAAAATGTGTCTATGTCCGCTTTGGACACTGAAACTAGCCAACCGATGAGTCCCAAATCGGTTTTATTTGAAATTTGACAATTCAAGTAATTTAAAATACCACTAAAACAATTCATAAGGCACACTCGGATCATTTAAGAAGTCGATTTTCTAATTTTCCCATATAAAATTGTTTTGCTTTTTTATATATTTTTATTATACTAGCCCCTACATTTTAAGGGACTCGCTGCAATCAAAAAACAAAAAATAAGAAACTGGAAAAATATGCAGCTGATTCCAGCGTTCCACAAAATATTTTGGGCGCGCTGCAATCAAACAGAAAATGGTATTTTTTAGTATGTTTCTATGTAAGCTCCAATATATTTTGGTATCCGCCATATCGTATCCACTAGTTTAGAAAAAAACTTTACGGATTTTTTTTTAGCAAAAAGTTACAAGAAATTCAAAGACTATAGAAATGCAAATAAATATTCTTAGAATTTAATTTATATATATAAAATAGTTAAAATGTTTCTATGTCCGCTCTTTACGTTGAAACCGTGCAACTGATGAGCCCCAAACCGGTTACATTTTGCTTTTTAAACATAAACAAAAATAAAAAACAGCTGATCAAAAAAAGTGGTATTTTTTAGTATTTTTTTAGTTAGCCAGAACCCAATTTGGTTGTGAATAGTGAAAAATGCCATCAAAAAGAACTGAAATTGCACAAAACACACACACACAGGAAAAAAGCTGAAAGAGCAGCCGAAACGCCAGTACAACGCAGTAGCAAACGCCGGGTTTCCGCTGGTTCAAATTATTTGCTTTAAAATTGAATGAAAATGTGCGTCAGTTAGTAGTGTAAATGTGAAAGAACAAAAAACAAAATACGTACTTTATTATACCAAAAGATTACTAAAGAAGCTGCTTTTTAACGTTAAAATGGTGCTTTCTTATGATTTTTTCAACATTGTATTACATACATGGCGTACACGTAATATTTATTCCGTTAAAGAAAAATATTGCGTATACGCCTTGTAGCCTGAACTATTTGTTTAAAGCAATTTTTTGAAAGTAATGCAAGAAATAAAAGACAATTTTGTTGGTCATACAGACAACAATTTGGTAAAACAACAAAAACTGTTTTTTTTAAAGTGTTTCTTAAATTTTTTTTCAAACAGAAATCTAACTAGAAAAACTTGTTTAAGATGCAAAATACAAGCGCACAGCTTTAAAATTGCTAATAGACTATGCCATAAAAAGTCAGAAGACAGAAAAAAGGATATACAAGCCGACAAAGGATTATGAAAACCAAATGTAACACACATGCATATTGTATCTGAGTGTCTATGGTTTTCTTGTTATCTTTAAATCTTAATAGAGCATGTGTGTATATGTGTGTATGTATGAGTTTGTTAAGTGGTTTGCATCATTTTATTTGTTTGGGGAATACTTCATTTTTATATATTTTTGTTTTGTTTTCTGTTTTGTTTACTTTTTTTTTTTTCAACACAATGTCAATTTAGACTAAAAGCATCTATGTATGTGTGTGTGTGTATATATGAAAGTATCTATGTGTGTTAAAAAGTTGTTATTTGTTTGTTTAGAAGAAAGTAAATGGCTTACTTAGCGTAAAAATCAATTTAATTTTTTTTTAATTTTACAATTTAAATATTTACCAAAAATTTATTTATAAATTTATTTTTCAGCTAAAGAAGTCAGCTAAAGTCAGCTTTAATTAAAATATTCTAACTGTCTCAACAGCCTTGTTTATAAAACTGTTTGATCAATTTTGGTAAGTGTTATGCCATTCATTTTTAGTCTATGCATATAAAATTCTATTAAAATATGTCAAGTAAAAGTAAATTTTAATTAAAATTGTTGCGTGCCATACAACTGACCTGCATAACAAGCGTCTTCTGCCTTCCGGTCTATTTGTCTGTCTGTCTGTTTGTTGGTTGGTTTACTATTTTCTCTTTTTATATAGAAATGAATTACTTTCATAGTGAAAACAAAAGCTATGCAAACTGCGCTTAGTTAGTTATGTGTATTAAGAAATATTTTCTCGTGGGTTTTTGTATGTATTTAATTTCCGTTTACTTTGATTGAAATTTACTCATGCATATATTACCATATACGTTATAAGAAAATGGTCATTCGCATATGTTGTGCAAAGGAATAAAGCCGTGTAAAGCCCGCAGTTTTAGTTTAGTTTGAATATTTCATAGTATATTGATTCACGTAAAGAATGTGGAACTTAATTTTAAGCAATCTCTTTGCTTAGTTTAAGGTATTACAGCATGCAGGTAGCGTTGCCATAAGGCAAAAGCATCTATTTTATTTCATGAAATGAATAATTCGTAAGCCTAATTCAAATATAGTTTAAATCAGAGAAATTAAGACCATTGAACTAAAATGAAGTTACAAATAAATCGTAGAGCAACAAAATCTTAAATATTCTTAGCTATTTTCTAAACATTTCAGTATACTTTAATTTTTGAAAACGTGCGTTTTCATTTTTTCATGGAATAACACGTTTTTTAAAATATTAGTTTTACCCTCAGTATTTGTTTTTTTTTTTGCGTCTCTCAGTGTAAAGAAAAAATGTCGGGTATATTTGTATGCAGGCTAGACTTCAACACTTTTTGATCTGTGCCAAATTAGGATATTGGGTTTATTATAGATGTGGCTAGATAGACAAGAAACCATCACAAAACATTTCACTCCTATAATAGCAAAGCCTTATTTATAGATATGGCTTCCGCTCGATATACTGTGTATATAGTAATCGAAGTGGTTATCAATGATGAAACTGTGCAAATTTATCGATTAATCGAAAAGAATTATCATATTTTTTGTTTACATCAATTTTGTCGATTATTTTAAAAAATTATAATCGATTATTCAAATAGTTAGGGGCATAAAAAATAACTCTATCTTTTTTAATCTTCATAATCGATTGACTCATACGGTGCACTTTAGTTTATACAGACGAACGCAGCTAAATCGATTAATCAGCGTCGAAATGCCGTTTAAGAATTTATATATTTTATGGAATTGTTTATAGCTCTTTCTTTCATAACTAAATACAAAAAGTGCACAAAAAATCGATTAATCTGAAATATTGATTTAATCGAATTTAATCGAATGAATCGATCGATTTTACACAGAGAAGAGAAATGCTTTTATTATTATTTTTTTTATTTTGTGTACTTTTTTTTTTTTTTTTTTTTATTTTATCTTAAAAAAAAATTCGATTAATCGAAAAAAAAAAATCGATTCTTACATATTATGCACATATTACATATTATGCACGTATTCTCCTGTCCTTCTTCACGTATTCTCCTATCGTATACGCATAACTTGGTCAAAGCCGCAAGGCATGGACGGATCTTTATGACCCAGTGGGAAAGTCATTCACCCGGCATCAATACTGCGTTGATGACCAGACTCTTTCCATGATGACATACCGAAGACAGCCCCACACAAGTTGTTGAAGACATTTTCATACAAATGTCACAGTTGTCTTGGATGATATGTCTTTATGCTTTTATGACATGTCTTGCAAGACTTCATGCATGACATGTCTTGCAAGACTTATGCATGACAGTCTTAAAAAATACATGCATGACATGTCAGTTCATGCATGACATGTCTTGCAAGACTTCATGCATGACATGTCTTGAAAGACTTCATGCATGACATGTCTTGCAAGATGTCTGTACTTAAGAGTTCATGTCATGCAAGACTTCATGCATGACATGTCTTGCAAGACTTCATGTATGACATGTCATGCAAGACTTCATGCATGACATGTCTTGCAAGACTTCATGCATGACATGTCTTGCAAGATGTCTTGTGTGTTCGACTTAAGAGTGTTTTCTATCTTTTTTCTAGCAATTAGGCTTAATTTGGATTTATCAAAGAAAACAAAAGTCTTATTGAAAAACGCGAACGCGCCCTCCATGCTACTATATACTTTTCACCTCTTTGGAAAAAGATTATTTAATTCATTAATACAACAACTCAATTAGCCTGGTTTAATGTCATAATTGGTATTTATACATCTTAATTTCGCTTTTGTTGAGTACACTCAAACAAACAAATCAAATGTCAACTGTCATTAATGTTATTTGATTTAATATGATTGAATAAGCAATAAAAAAAGAAGCCTAATGATGCTAACAAAGAAATCCATTAAATTCAAATCAATTTGAGGCAAAATAAATACGAAGCAAAAACGCGCAAAGTAAAGATAAAAACAAATACAAAACAACAACAACAAAATACACAAATAGTTACGAGAAAACAAAAAAAACAACAAACAATTATTTACGTAAGGCAAATACACAGAAAATCAGGACAATGAGATAAAACAAAGAGAAACAAACAAAAAAAAACGAGAAAATAATGACGTCTTCATATAATGAATCTGTGAGCGAATGTATCTTTTAAGATGAAGAAAAGCAGCAGCTTGAAAAGCACTTCAAAAAAGTTGTCTGAGAGAAAAAATACGCACAAAAAATAGAAAAATAAAATAGAAGAAAAAACACATTAACACATGTAAATCGAAAAACAAACATGCTTACGCATAAGGATCATTGTACAAAAAAAAAAGGGAAAATATTTGTAGTATAGCAAAGGATACAAAGGATACGACCAATGCGTATAGCAAACTGCAACAGAAACTAAGGCTCTGAGCTAAAGCTTAGACGCTTCTAGTGGATTGCGTTGAGCCGAAGCAGAAGAATACAGCTTGAATATAAATAAAAAGTGTACTAACAGCAGCAGCGCTTAAATAGAGTAAAGTTAAACAAAGCTCACACTCCACACTCGCTTAAAGTGCTTGAGCTGAAAAATGCAAAGAAAAAGGGAAAAGAGAAATATGTTAGCGTAGTAAAACAGCGCGAGGCATTAATGACAAAAAAAAAAAACGAAAAATGTGAGAAGGCTGCTTTAGAAGTTTTTTGATTTTTGTTCTTCTTGATGCATGAAAAATTGTTCTTGATACACGAACAATAGCTCTTGACACATGAACAATTCTTTTTGATACACAAACGATTGTTTTTCTTGATACACGAACAATTGTTCTTGATACACGAACCATTGTTCTTGATACACGAACAATTGTTCTTGATACACAACATTCGAACAATTGTTCTTGATACACGAACAATTGTTCTTGATACACGAACAATTGTACTTGATTCTCGATCAGTAGGTTTTACACGATGATATTTCCAGGATATAAGTGCGATAGTTCTTGACAATAAAATTATGATTCTTAATAGATACAAGAACGACGATTCTTGATACAAAAAAAATGATTCTAGATACAAGAACAACATCTTGATACAAGAATAATAGTTCTTGATACCAAAACGATAGTTCCTGATACAAGAACGATGATTCTTGATACCAGAATGATGGTTCTTATTACAAGAAGGATGATTCTTGATATAATATCGATGTTTCTTGTTACAAGAACGATGATTCTTCTTACAAGAGCGATTGTTTTTGAACAAGAGGCATTGTTCTTCATATAAGAGCGATGGCTCTTGATAAGAACGATGGTTCTCGATATAATAGCGATGGTTCTTGATATAGGAACGTTGTTTCTTGGTACAATACTGATGGTTCTTGATACAAGAAAAATTTTCTTGTTGCAGTATGGCTTTTCTTGATAAAAGAACGACAGTTTTTGATATAAGAATGTTTTGTCTTGTTGCATATACGACTTTTCTCATAATGAATAATCAATTTCCATGTTAAAAAAACTGCAAATTGATAGAACAACCTACGCGTACAACGATTTTCAGTCGACTACTACTCTAATATGTATGTAACAACAAAGCGTCAACTAGGGTGAATCCGCACAAACCAGAGCATATCATTAGAGGCAAGCGTGGCATTAGTTGCAACAACTAGATAAACCTAGCAAGCAACCAGCCAGCAACAACTACTATTAAAATAAGGGCAAAGACACATTATACAGGATACATGCAGTGCAGCGTTAATGTCGAATGCAATGTATCTGAATGTTTGCACGCCAAGCTTGTTGCAACCATTTAAACTAATCTTCAAGAAGTTTATTTATATTACTCAAGAGTCTTGGAAAAAACAACAAAATAACAACAATGAACGAAAAACGAGTGCACATTTGTTTGAAGGTAAAACAAGATAAGGCACAACAAACAAGCAAACAAATACATGCAAAATGGGTACGGTACAAAATGCTGCAAGCCAGTCAAACCACTCCATGAGTCAGTCAATGTGTTCCATATTGCCCCTCATATTACCATAAAAGAGGGACATGTTTTTAGTTGGAATTTTTACCCTCTAAACGAATTCCATATATAGCCATATAGCACATTTTATTTTATTTTATTTCTACTTACTATAGCCATGAATTGAGTATAATATTTGAAACTAAAAACAGCAGCTTCTGCAGCATACATGAAACATTTTAGTTGCAAATGCATATAAATTCTGGTTAGAAAATTTATGTTTACTATTACAAATGCAGCAAATGCAGTGCTGTGGAGTATAAGGTTTAAAATTATATTGTTATACTCTAAGTCATTAGTTTTACTAGTTTTAAGCCGATTGGTTTTAAGATTTTTAAATGAAAAGCTGCAATTGACTTTTTTAATATCCTTGACATGAAAAGTATTTATTTGTATTAATTTTATTTAGTCACAATCAATGAGTTGTCCCTCTAAAATCAGCATTAAATCGATTTAAGAGTTATCCATATTATTTCTGGATTATATATATATATCGATATTCATCAATGGTCTAAAAAATAACTAGGATTTTCATGACATTTGAGGATTATAAAATCCTTCGAATTACCATGCTACTGTTATGTCTTTCAGCGTAAGCTGAGAAGTAACATACAATCTTCATTCGTTACCTTCTCTCCTCGATGATCTCGACGATGATCCCGATTATTTTTCTTCTTTTTCTCTATTTTCACGAAGGATCCGAGCTTGCTTTCTTCGGAGCATCTATTCCGTTTCACAGCTTTCACTTCTTTCAGTTGAGGTTGGTGTCAAGCCTAGTAGAGCTTGTGTTGCCCAGTTTTGGTCTTACTTCAACTTCTGCTTAGGACTGTTTGATAAATCGATTAATCAATGAACAATCGATTATTTTGTATAATCAATTGATTCAATTAGTTGAACTGATTATTTTATCAATAATCAAGTAGTTGATAGAGAATAGAGTACAGTGTCGGCATTGATTAGCAAGCGTTATAAAGAAAAGTTCTTCAGTTTTCATCTTTTTTTAGTTATGCTAAGATTATGAAATATATTAAAATCCAAAAAATTTTATCATAAAATATGTTTTGATAATCATGATTAATCAGCAACAATCGATTTATTTTTACAATTATCAACAATCGATTTGTTCTACTTCTGCTACTCTTCTTTAGACAGCTGACTCTGCTTTGGCGTTCTTCTTAGGATACGACTTTTCTAAATTAGGTTCTCCGACTGCTTGGCGCTGATTGTCTATCTTCCTTTGTGGTTGACCTTTAAATGCATCGCGTGTTTTTTCTCGCGTCTCTTAATCTTAGCTGACACCGTTACAATAATAATTACTGTACTGAACCATCACCAGTCGGCAACTTCAAGGAGACCACTTAGTGTCTTATAACTAAATTAAATGATATAATAATGAACATCCTTGGCCTAAGCCAATGCTAACTAATACAATCTAACCCTAAGCAATTAGCCTGCCCTATCTGCCCTAGAAACATTGTATATCTCAACCGGCATGACCTCAGGCTGCTAACTGACTACCTTACCGCTCATAATAGATTAAAATATCATCTTAACAAAATAGGCCTGTCCCCAGAGTCAGAGTGTAGAATCTCCGTGGAGGATGAGGAAACTAGCACACACATTCTCTGTGAATGTCCGACTTTGACGCTTCAGACTTAATCTGCTCCTTCTTGGTAAAGAGGCGTAAAGGATTCTCTGTTCATTAACCTAACCATTTTTTATGCCGAGCTTTGCGTTCAATAGACTCCTTTAGAGTCGTAGTGCCCATTTAATCTCCAGTTTTCGGAGGACCTATCATGTTTCTGTCATACTCTGTGCTAACGTTAGGAACGTGTGATGACTTACTTGAGTCTCCACTTTTGCTCTGATCACTTGCTTGTCTCGCGACCTCGGTCCAGGCATAACGTCAGACTTTTATGGTTATGATTAACCCTCATAACACTTCCTCTTTACTAGACATGCAAGTTCTACATAATTTAAATGAACTTCAAGCAAATTCCATAAATTTCCATAAATTTTTTGTGTTCTAAAATGCTAAATGGCCTTGATAAACGTTATTCTTCTCAACAAACCTGCAACATGTATAAAATTCGAAAATATATAGTATAGTAGACAGTAAAATGATTATACTTTTTAAAGAGTTGCAGCATTATCTTTTATAGACACTTATGAGAATTTCCACAACATTTAATGGCAGACGGTGTAAATGTATTCGAAACCGAGTGCTAAAAATAAAACCATTAACACCAACGCTTTCACAGGGAGAGAAGTGGGAAACAATATGGACTTCGTCGTCGTCGTCGACACATATTATACCCAAGAGCAACATTTTGCATTTACTGCGTTGCTTGAAATGTTTTTATTAGTGATGACATTTTGTAATGCAAAAAAATTATTATTATTATATTTTATATAAATATTTACATTTAGAAATGGCTTTAACAATTTAATAGCTGCATTCAGTCTTAAGACAAAACTGCAACAGTATAAATATTGACAGCGGACAGACAGACATATTCGATACACTTTGAATATAAAAGCTATGTCGATGTAGTGTATACACTGCAATTGTTCAATCGTGCATTGTATTAACACCATTGAGCTTTGTTCAATACAACTTGTTTGTGTAGATAAATATGTATTTAGATACTTGTTTTTTTTTTTTGTACTTGCTGTACAGGCAACACTCACGTACATGAACAAAGTAAACAATTGAATGAGTGAATGAACAAAGAGGAATGTCATAGTGCAAACATGATATGTATTAGCTTTACTGCTGCTGCTGTTGCTGCTGTTTGCTGTTGATATTGTTGAATGTCACCCAGTGTCATCGTAATCGCTCATCATCGTTGTCATAGTAAATATTTTGTATGTACCTAGTAGTTTGCTGTCAATGAGAGGTCAACTGCAATAGTTCTGTGTTAATAAGCGCATACAAACAAGTACATACATACTATATATCTATGGGTTTGCTTATTTGTAGTGCAATAGATAAACTGTTTACACTGAAAGAATATTTTTTATTAGAATTTTAAAATTAGAACATTTAAGAGCTTTCAAAAATACTGTAAGAAAATTCATCGTTGGCAAAGTATATCCTTTTTGACTTGTTGCCAATAACAACGATTCTTGATATAAGTAGTATTGTTTTTGATAATAGAGTAAATGTTCTTAATACAAGAACGAATGTTCTTGATACAAGCTTGATACAAGAACGAATGTTCTTGATACAAGAACGAATGTTCTTGATACAAGAACGAATGTTCTTGATACAAGAATGAGTGTTCTTGATACAAGAATGAATGTTCTTGATACAAGAACGAAAATTCTTGATACAAGAACGAATGTTCTTGATACAAGAACGAATGTTCTTGATACAAGAACGAATGTTCTTGATACAAGAATGAGTGTTCTTGATACAAGAATGAATGTTCTTGATACAAGAACGAATGTTCTTGATACAAAAACGAATGTTCTTGATACAAGAACGAATGTTCTTGATACAAGTACAAATGTTCTTGATACAAGATCGAATGTTCTTGATACAAGAACGAATGTTCTTGATACAAGAACGAATGTTCTTGATACTTAAGAACGAATGTTCTTGATACAAGAACGAAAATTCTTGATACAAGAACGAATGTTCTTGAAACAAGAACGAATGTTCTTGAAACAAGAACGAATGTTCTTGATACAAGAACGAATAATCTTGATACAAGAATAAAAAAAATGACATACGGTATTGAGAAAAGATCGATACTTCGAAATAATAGACATTATAATACCCGCCACACATAGTGTGAAGGGTATTATCAGTTTGTCGGATAGTTTGAAACGCATTAAAAAAAGGCAACAGACGCCATAAAGCGTATAAATTATTGATCAGCTCGACGAGACGAATTGAACTAGCCATGTCCGTCTGTCTGTCTGTCCGTCGTCTGTTGCAATGCGTTTTTTAAGGAACGTTTTAAAGAAATTGACCAGAATTTTCAAACTTAAGCTTTTTGTGCTTCTAGGCAGTTTATATATCAGAACCAAGGTGCCACGCCCATTTTTAAATATAGCCCCCATACAAACTTACCACTTTTTTCCATTTTTTTGTATAAAAATAGTTATTAATTATGAATGTATTCACTACAAATTGGGTAAAAACACTTCTAATGGCATCCAATATCAAAAGAAAGGTTCCACGCCCATTTTTTTTTATGGCCCCCATACTAACCTAGCGCCCATTTGTTCAGATTTTATATGAAAATAGATCTTATTTATGGATAAATTCATTCCAAAGTGGGTAAAATCACTTCTACTGTTATCCTATGAATGTGCTACCGATATGATAAGGGTCGGGTTACTATAACATATAGACCCCATACAAACTCGCCTTCAATTTTTTTATTTTTTCAAGAAAATAATTAAAGTTTCGTGTGGCGGGAGTTTGGGCTGCGGTGCTACCGAAGTTAACATTCTTGCTTGTTTTTATTACTTACATATTTACCAATCTAATCATTAATTGTAAGAAGTTTTAACAATTTTATTAGGTGTTAATTTTATAGTACACACATTAGGACTATTCGATTATTCAAAACAAACTTAAATGAAAACCATTCATATTAATTTATAAACATAATTAATATTGCGTATCCAAAAATAATACAAACTCGAAATTTTGTATTCATTTATTTTTTCAGTGAGATTCAATCGTTTATATTATTTAGTTTTCGAATATTTAAAATGCTAATTTGCATTTAAAATCATGCATGATACTTCATAAACAGTACAATTTATATGCAAATGTCATGCAATGAATTAAGTAAAACATTTTAGATTTATAGAAAATAACAAGCATCTGGTTTAATGAAAATCAATTATTTAATGCACTAATTTGTACCCATTGCCACACAATAATTTCTAAAATAATTAACAAATTAATTACGAAACAATCGAAATCGATAATGTGAATTGGGATTGATTGCTGTTAATGATGAGTTTCGGATTCATTAAAGCAATCGAGTGTTGATGTAACTGCTGCTGGCATTTTACACAATAAAGGCTTTAATAAATATTTAAACAAAAATAAATAGCAAATATGCACATTTTGTTTATATAAGCTGAACCTTTTAGTTAAAAAAAAATAATAATAATAATCAATATGCTATGAGCTGGCATTTACGTTTTTACATAATACCAAATAATCCTTTTTGATGAGCCTTAATTTTTTATTGCGCGCTTTTAGGCGCATTTTTTAAATAAAAACATTAGCCGCCGCCGCCGTGTATAAAACTTAATGTGTTCTCAAACAAAAAAGCATGCCACGCGCAAAACCTTTAATTCACTGTTTTTTTTTTTTTTTTTTTTTTTTAGCTAAACGTCAGCTTAATGCAAAAATCGATAAGAACTTGTTAGGAAAATATTCAGACAGACAGACGGACGGACGGGTTTGTCGTATAGACAAAGTTTATAAACGTGTAAAACTTTGACGCTGTCATTGTTGTTAAGTTCACCGCTCGCCGCTGGAAATGAACTATAAAATAAGCACTTAAATTGGTCAATTTATAGCATAGCATAGTGACTGACTGGTATTCGTAGAATCTCAAAATGGGCGTCAAGTTGGAGGTGTACCGATTGTCAATATGTTAAGTCATTTAGAATTAAAACCGGTTAAGCTTTAAATGTGGCACAATCACCTTTCAGTTTGTGAGAGAAAATTAATAATAATAAAAGAGAAAAGCGTGCAACATATTAAAAGTTTTTCCTCAACTATTTTCACTTGCATTAGAGATGTTTAGGAAACTGTTATTTTTTTTAAAACTGTTACTTACAATTAGTGAGAGGCGGAGTAGACGGGGTAAATGGAAAGTTAATTAATATATTATAAATATTAATTTTACATTTCTACTTTTAATGTTGTCTTAAAAGTAACACTTATTTTATAACTGTTATTTTACAAATAACAGTTACAAATAACAACTTTTTTGCACATCACTAATTTAGATACAAACTTAATACAATAAAATTCCATTACAATTTTCTGCTTCCGTGCAAAATACAATGAAATCATGAATGCACTGAATTAATGTACATGTTTTTTCGCAATGCCTCATGTTGCACGCAGTTAGTTGCAGTCATGGCAACAGCAAAAACAGCAGCAGTAGCAGCAACAACAACAAAAGCTGCAGACAATTAGACAAAAGCTTACTTAAACAATTCAATTAAAATGTTAAAGCGTTCCAAAGTGAAATCCAATGCAATTCACTTATTTATAAATTCTATTTTATACAAAATGAGCGCGCGTATTTTTTTTTTGCGTATGACATGCAAATATTTTCGTTTTGTGTTTTTATTTTGATTTTTAAATCAATTTTAATTATTTATATTCCCAGAAACTGGCTAATTAACACTATGTGTGTGGCGGTTATAAAAATATCGATACCAGTCAACGTAGCAATGCCATCAATTGTAATCAAATTCTGTATGGAGTATGCGTCTGGTGGCCAGCACTCGATAAAGTGAACAACCGCAAACGTTTACAGAAGGTTCAAAGCAGTGCGGAGATTTACATTAGTGGTGTTCTACGTACCACACCAACTGATGCACTAAATATTCTTCTATATCTTTTACCACTAGATCTCATAGCCAAAGAACTGGCAACGAACACAGCTATGAGAATCAGGGAGACAGCAGGCTGGATCAATTGCAACTATGGACACTTTAGCCACCAGCCACTGACTACTGTACGTCATAGCCTAATATTTGGTAAAAAGTACAAAATTTCTATCCCAACAAGAGTACAATGGAAAGACCTATCCCATTATGAAATCAATTCCATTAATATTTACACAGACGTGTCCAAGCTCGAGGAAAGTGTAGGAGTAGGTATCTTTTCCCCGGACCTGGAGATTAGAGAATCCTTTAGACTTCCCAAACACTGTAGCGTTTTTCAAGCTGAAATGATCGCCATACACGAATCTATGCATTATCTAGATCACCACTCAGATAGAGGCAAAAAGTACACAAATCTTTTCGGATAGTCAGGCTAAGCACTTGACTCTTACAATAATTCATTTAAAACAATCTCCCAGTGCCGCACATCTCGAAACGAGATGGCTGAGCAATGCGAGACAGTAGAACATTCAAGAACAGTCAAGATTGATGCAGTAGCCACCTTCATAAAGAAATCGAGCTGGTTCGAGTACGAGGATATAAAAAAGGAATCATATGGTATCACAATGGGTCTTTATGGCCTAGGTGAGGTCGCAAGAATTCGCGTCGGCCATTCTAACCTAACTTTCATATATCAAAGATATCGATACTTAGTTTAAGTATTAAACAACTTAAAGTTGCCAATCAAATTTTTTAAGCATTCTTCGACAAAATCTCTTCGATTACATTCATGCTCTTCCATGCTCTTTGCATTCGGTACATGCTCTGCATGCCGCTTGAAAGAATAAAATCCTTACTTAACTTAAAAAAAAATTCAATAAAACATTATTCAAAACAATGTCAATTTATTGAGCAAATCTTTAAATAAGAATAAAATTTATGCGACAGCAAAAATGTCGTTTTGACAATTTTTTTTTTTTTTTTGTTTTTCACAAAATATCCTTTTTCAACACAATTTGTTGTCATTGTTGCTGTTCGCTTTGTTGTGCAACTACATCAAAGCAACAAATGACAAAAAAAAATCCTTTTTAATCTGAATTATTGCAAATAGTTTTTTATTTTTTTTTTATTTTTTTATTGTACGCCATTTTATTATAATACAGCGACATAAATTTTCATGATGCATGGCATTTCACTCAAAGCTTTATTTAATTTATTTATTTAATTTTTTTTCGTTTTTAATTTTGCGTTGCTTTTTTTTCTTTTTTTTTCAATTTAATTAAAATTTGCATTGCTTTAATGCTGCTTTTGATCTTTTAATTTTTTTTTTTCGTTTTTTATTTATATTGTTATGAACATGAGTTTCGCCCCACTGCATCACCCTGCATGAACGCATGACTGCTGGTTGCGATATGAAATGAAGGAATGATCATGCACAGGTGATTGTTAGAAAAAGAAACTAATAAGAAGAAGAGATAGAAAAGTTGACAATGCACTTTTTGAAGACAACTGCAGCAGAACGATATTGACTACGATTAAGAAAACACATGTAATGAATTGAGCAGAAGTGAATTATTAGAATTTTGTAACAAAGAGAAGATAAATAAATGGTGCATAGTGAAGAGGAAAGTCTTTTATTCTCTTAGCAAAAAATTAATAAAGCTCCCTCTCAGCCGCGCTATAAAGGCAAGAATCGTACAAATATATAATAAACCCAGCGTGTTAAATTGGTATGAATAGTTTGTCATAAAGTCAATTTGGCCATATAGCTGCAGATGTCTGTCTGTCTATCAGCTTGTAGCGTATTAAATCGTCTATATAGCCATTGTAATTCATATTGTAAAGTAATAATAAAATATTGATATATATTTTTTATTATTTGTTCCTGTTCAGTTATCATGGTTTTACAGCATTTATCCAAGGATTTTAACACTGCCACACAGGCTCATATAAAAATCATACAGCGAAAAAAAAAAAAAAAAAAGTTGAAAATATTTAAACCGAAACAGAATCGAATGTCGAATGTGAGAGTTTGTTCTTTGTGGCGCTGAATATTTTTTAATTACTTAAATAATCGATAAACGCATGAAATCTGTATTCATCGAACAACTCAAAAATTCATAACCGATGAGTTTTATGGTTATTTATTCTTGTTGTTGTTGTTCTTCTTCTTCTTTACTCAAAGGGCAATTTATAGATATAAAAATTTTAAAGTACGCCATTTTACTGTAGCTGACGGAAGCCATGTGCGGTTAAACTGACGCGGTTTATATTTATTCTATTTTATTTGTTTATTTATTTTTATTTTTTTTTATTTATTTATTATTATTTTTTTTTTCTGTGTTAATAAAAACTTTAATTGATGTTTAAATTTTTTTTTTTTTGAATATTAAAATAGCCACTTAATTGGATTATGCAGTAAAGATAATAAGTGAAGAAGGAGTGTTTCACTTTATTTTCAATTTGTCTGTAAAAAAGTTGTAAATAAGTTTATATGATGGCATATTGGAATCATTTAATAAATAAATAGATTTTATTCTATTCCATTTATCTAAATTTTGAATGCTTAACTTAAAAATAAACTAGTCACAGATAATTCAATTAAAGAACCTGAGAAGTTTTTGTCTTGTATTCTCAGAAAATAAAGCTAAAATCATTCGCTTAAATGGGTTCTTAGCATTTGTACAGTAAAGTAATAGCTTAATCGGCTTTATTCCAAATTTTGTGGTTCCAATAATTTGCTAATTCAAAGGGAATGATTTTTCGAGCTCTGCGAATACTCGTTAAACAGTATTTTAACCTTCAACCTTCATTCTTGAGGTATATAACAACAGCTCTCAAAAAAAAAAAGTGAAAAGATTGTCTTATGCTAGGTTCTCTTCGTTCTGACGTATCGAAAGATCTATAATAGGTTCGACCACGCGTTTAGTATTTGTTTTCTTTTTATAGGCCTTTTGTTTGAAAATTTATAAACTAATATTTCCTATATTGCAGCAAAAATTTCGAATTTAATGGGTCAAATTATTTGTATTGAATTTTCATAGAAAAACTCAAAAAAAAGCGGTAAATTTTTATGGTGGCTAAACCTTAAAGTTTTTTCTGTCCTGTTTCATTGGGACTTTCATAGGCACTATTTATACTAAATTTAAAGTTTCTAGAATATGAAACAAAGGAGATTTTATGGAGTAGATTTGTACTCTAGAACCCTTAAATTTCCGAGATAATCTCAACAACAGAACGGAGAGCTAGATTGACTCTCCTATCAATGTTGGGTCTATCATGCCTTCTTCTGTCTGTTACATACATTTACACAATCTTAATATAACCTTATACCATTCGGGTACAGGTAATAAAAATTCAAAATAGAGTATCCAGTATGGCCGACTTCAATTCAAAAACATTTTTTTAACCTAGAAACTTAGCCGAGAACTTTTTGTCCGAATTCATCATAAGAAGCTGCCCTAAACGCAAAACTAGAAAAAAAAAAAAATTTTTTTCAGATTGAATACACCATTTCGAATTTTTTTAAATCTGAATTCAGTGATCCCAATTATACCCAAGTGCCAAGTTTTAAAGAAATCCAAACAATTTAAAAAATTTGAGCCATTATAAAGATTAAAATCTTTTTGTTGCTTTTGTCAACTTTTAATGGCTAATTGCTTTGGATCTTGCTTTCAGCCCTGAGAACACTGCGTCCCTATCTACAACTTTCAGCTTACGCGGAAATGTTATGTTTTTGATGATTTGTCTGCTCGTGGGTCTCATAAATTACAGAGAAATTAAAGATCCCCCTGCACAGAGATAAGCCATATTCAGTTCAGATTAGCGTTAATCTTTCAGGCTTTTAAGAGGTTCCATGCATTCTAGTATCTATAACATTTGACTATCACTTATTTGTCCCAGAAGCTTGCCATATATTATGCAAAAAGGTTTATACAACTCAAAAAAGCTGTCTTAAAACTGCATCTAAGCGCTGAGCTAGTTATTTTTCTATATTTAAAAAATCATCACAACAAAATAGATCTCATAGCAGCTAAACTGGTGCAGTTTTTGCTTTAATAAAATTTAACAACTATAATTATTATTTTCAAAAAATTTTTGGGCGTAACTTATTCACTTGCAAAATGACACGGCGCGCCCTTTGCATGATGTTTGGCATTTGTATGTGATATGTAATTAAGCAAACTTACAAATAATAAAATAGCTCAAATTGTTTTGTCTCGATTAAATTGAGCGTTTGAACAAAAAGTAATAAAAATAAAAAAAAAAAAAAACTGAATTAAAATGGCACAAATAAAAACTATGAAAATGAAATATGAATGTGCAAAACTTTTTATAGCGCAAAACGAAAGAAAAATATGCATGTATAAACGCCAAAGGCAGAAAAACGCTATAGAAATCAAGCAAATGTAGGCAACACATTTCAAACTAACTAACTAACTGGTCAACTTAACAAACTAACTTGTCTAACTGTTGGCAACAAAAGGCATACATACAGACAGACAGACGGACGAATGTACAGTCAAACTGACATAGGAAAAGTATGCCAAAAAGTATGCTGCATCCTGTTTCGCAACAGATGAGAAATCCCTTTGAGTTGAGTTGAAAAGTTTACTTGTTCGTGTTACTAAAATTTATGCATACACCATAGCGGAAATATTAACAAAATACAAAAGAAGAATATAAGCATAACAGCAGTGACCACCTAGATATATCGTATGTATATATTTATAGTCAATATATAGCTTGACCTGATGTTTATTCATTGTAAAAATATCACTCTTGTTCATTTGAAATGAAATACAAGAAGAAAAACGAATTGGCTAAAGTTTTATAAAGTTTTTTTTTTTTTTTTGGCTTTTAACATGACAGCATTTTAGACAGACAGACATATTGATAGATGTATAGGAAAAAAAAGTACAGCATACAGTGTGGCGCTGTAGCATACATAGGAAAGTGCAGTCAAGTAAATTGACATTTTGAAATGAACACACAAAGGCTATAAATAAAATACGTAGAAATGTATATATGAATACAATATATCAAAGAATAAATGATATATGTATGTAGAGTTGTTGGAAGGAATGCGAGTTAAAAATAAATTTCTTAAAAATAATTGTGTAAGCGTTTTGTTGTGAAATGTTTACTGTTGTAACCACAATTAGGTGGCATACCTAGTTCAGAGCACAAGTCACTTGAAGCTTTAACTTTAAAACGGTCGAATGGAAATATCACTTCTGAAAGTTCGATACGAGATTCAAATGCTACCAAAAAGAAGGTATAAAGCAGAATGATTACACAGTTCGGGAAAATTATTAAATAAAAATAACACTGTCTGTTTTTTCTTCTTCTGTATGCAAAGTTGTGCCATATTTTAATAGATAAGCTTTAGAAAGTATACCCATTGGCAAACACATAAGATGTCTTGAAAGATATGTAATGCATGAAGTCGTACAAGACGTGTCATGCATGAATTAATAAAATACCTGTTATGCATGAATTCGTACTAGACATATCATGCATGAAGTCGTACAAGACATGTCACACATGAAATCGTATAAGACATTTAATGCATGAAAGCGTACAAGACTTGTCATGCATGAAGTCGTTCACGACATGTCATGCAAGAAGTTGTGCAAGACGTGTCATGCATGAAATAATACAATACATGTTATACATGAAGTCGTACAATACATGTCATGCATGAAGTCGTGCAAAACATGTCACGCATGAAATCGTACAAAACATGTCACGCATGAAGTTGTACAAGACATGTCATGCATGAAGTCATACAAGACATGTTATGCATGAATTCGTTTAAGTCATTTCATGCATGTAGTCGTTCAAAATATTTCATGCATAAAGACGTGCAAGACAAATTATGCATGACATACATGACATTTGTATGAAAATGTCGTCAATGACTTGTATGGTGCTAATCGTTGGTATGTCATCAAGAAAGGAGACTAGTCAATGGTATTAAAGAGTACAGTAAAATTTTATAATGGAAATTGTTGTTGACTTTTCTGATTTTGTTTTATTCTTTTTTGCAATTTGCTAGAGTTTCAGAATACCTTAAAATTCGTTGTTGATTGTGCAACATTTTTCTTGCATTTTTGCAAACTTGCAAGGTTACAAAAACTGTGAATACAAAACTTATACAAAATTCTTTAGAGAAGTTGTATAAAAAGTTTGCCAAAATCTTTTACACACACATTCACACAATCTGGAGTGAGATTTATGACACATACTTTTCGATTTATTAGATTATTCCATGCCGCAAATACATTATTTTGCGTAAATGTTGTATAGTTCCAACTTTAATAAATTTCAGCACTTAAAATTCCTTTTTTTTGTGCTTCTAATAGAGGTTTCAGCTATGTACTACATATGTGGTACAATTTTATGCTTCAAGTCACGTATTTATATTTTTTATTTATTATTTTTTTTTTTTTGTCAAAAATTATTTTCTTTTAAAGGCATCGTTTGCCGCAATTTAAAAAAAAATTTGTACTAAATTTAAAAATAAAATATATCTGATGCATCTAAAAATATGCAACAAAATTTAAATATGCAAAAAAATAAAAAAAAATTAAATTTTTGTGTTACCTGTCAAACACTTCTTACTTCTATTCCATTCATATACATATGACATACTGCAGCACTTTTCGCTTTTCATTTGTAAATTATTTGCCATTTGGCTTTGCCACAAATGTGTCACAACATCAACAGCAAATATTGCAGGCAATCAGACAAAAATAGTAAAGTAGACAGACAGACAGACGGACAGACGTAAAGATAGACATGAAAACACAAAGTCAAGCATATAAGCCATGTCAAAATAGAATATCACAAATTGCAATAGACAAGTATTAAAAACTGGCTCTCCAGTTGCATGCTTCAGCACTTGGAAACAACAACAAAAAAAAAAATAAATAAAAAAACTTTCGAGATATGCATAGGGGAATATGTATGTATGTGTAGCATTCATACTAACAAGTAAAAGTGACAATGCCAATCAGATATTATGGCTAAATATGTCATAGACATCTGTCATATGTATTTGTGCATTTTACATTTGATGCATTTGTAAAACGAATATATTAGTTATATGTTCTGGTATTAGCGCAATTTACTTTGACAAACAGTGGCAATTAATTATATGGATTGGATTATATGGTATATGCAGAGAAAGCTAATTTAATAAATGTCAAACAATTCTATTTTAAAAGATTTATACAAATTGAATAAATTTGAAAACCCACTTTTTACTGAAACAAGTTTGCCTCTAAATATCTTCTTTAATTATGACATACCATCTTCTAATTCGTTTCAAATTCAAGTATATCCAGAAAAACCCAAATAAAAGCTTAAGCTTTTCTTTGTCCTAGTTAGTTTTAATGTCAAAACCTGATGTAAGCTCCATAGAAATTTACCGCCTATTTTTTAAGTTTATATTAAAAAGAATTTTATTTTAAAAATATTTGTAAATAAGCTGAAAACACTACTTTAGAATGGGTAGATCTAGGTTTTTCAAAATTTGTTCCTAAAAACTATTGAGGTGCCCAAAAAGATTGTGCCTATTTCCAAACAAAGACTAAGGTCCTGAAATTTTAAAAAAAGTTAGAGATTCAAAAAATATTTGTGCGGTGTTTTTTTTTTTTTATAAACCCTTCAAACATATCCGTCTGTCTGTCCATCTGTATGTCTGTTCGTTTGTAGTCACACGTTTCATTTGCTCAGTTTTAAAGATATTGAGATGAAATTCAAAACATAAACTTTTCTCAACCTAAAGCAGTTAAAGTGTTAAAACCAAAGGGCCACACCCATTTTTAGGTATAGCCCCCATACAATTTTTATACCCGTTACACAAAGTGTAAACGGGTATATTCAGTTTGTCCGAAAGTTTGCAACGCATTGAAGGAGACTTCGGAGACCCCATAAAGTATATATATTATTGATCAGCTCGATGAGACGAATCGTCTGTCTGTCTGTCTGTTGCGATGGCTGTTACTCGGAAAGTTTTAAAGATATTGACCTGAAATTTTAAACTTAAGCTTTTTGTACTCCTAGTTACTTTGTATACCAGAACCAAGGTGCCACGCCCATTTTCAGATATAGCCCCCATACAAACTTACCACTTTTTTCGATTTTTTGTATGAAAATAGTTATTATTTATGAATGCTTTTACTACAATGTAGGGTAAAAATACTTCTAATGGCATCTAATATCAAAAGAATGTTGCCACGCCCATTTTCAGATATAGCCCCCATACAAACTTACCACTTTTTTTTTGATTTTTGTATGAAAATAGTCATTATTTATGAATGCTTTTACTACAATGTAGGGTAAAAATACTTCTAATGGCATCTAATATCAAAAGAATGTTGCCACGCCCATTTTCAGATATAGCTCCCATACAAACTTAGCACTTTTTTTTGATTTTTTGTATGAAAATAGTCATTATTTATGAATGCTTTTACTACAATGTAGGGTAAAAATACTTCTAATGGCATCTAATATCAAAAGAATGTTGCCACGCCCATTTTCAGATATAGCCCCCATACAAACTTACCACTTTTTTCGATTTTTTGTATGAAAATAGTTATTATTTATGAATGCTTTTACTACAATGTAGGGTAAAAATACTTCTAATGGCATCTAATATCAAAAGAATGTTGCCACGCCCATTTTCAGATATAGCCCCCATACAAACTTAGCACTTTTTTTGATTTTTTGTATGAAAATACGTATTATTTATGAATATATTTAATCCAAATAGGGTAAGAACACTTTTATGTCATCCAATGTCAAATCTAAGGCGCCACGCCCATTTTTATGTATAGCCTCCATACAAACTTACCGCCCATTTTCGAGTTTTTATATGAAAACATTTATTATTTCTGAATGAATTCAATAAAATTGGGTAAAATCAATTCCAATGTCCACCTAAGTGAACACTTTCAATATGGTAAGGATCGGGCAAATATAACATAAAGCCTCCATACAAATTTGACCAAATTCATCGTAAAATTTAATCTAAGCACCTGGTGAACATATAAGCTATTAAAAGTGTTGTGTAACGGGTATTTCAAGTTCCACCGAAGCTAACGTTTTTTCCTTTTTTTTTTTTTTTTTTGAAATTTTGACCATGGCTCTACTGAGGACCTAAAATAACACCTGAAATTTTATACATGGAGAGGTATAGAAACAATGTTTGGCCTGCTCTTTTTCTCAGCTCATGGGCACCTCTAGGGCCTAAAATTTAAATTTTTTTAACAGACGAAAGTTTTAAAAAACGTATATATTGAAATAAGATTCACCTTTATTACAAAAAAAAAACTTTTTATATTTATTCTGAAGACACTACCCGAAAATTCGGTATTGGGTGTTCTTAAAAGTAGCGCTGTGAGTTTAAATAGTTAATTTATTAAAATGTAAATTAATTTTAAAAAATTTTTAATTTTGCTGTCAATTAATAACTTTGAGAAAATAATGAAATAATTGCATTTATGTAATCCAATTTAATTGCTATAATATGTAAATCATAATTACATGACTGATACATATGTCTATTCATGTCACAAATTAATTGCGGATAAAGTTAAAATATTGATATTTTGATATGCTTTGACAGCTTTAAATGAAACAAAAGCGTAGGGATTATATAAAAAAAAAATAAAAAAACTAAAAAAAATAGAAAAAAATAAATAAAAACAAAGTTTTTTATTTTTAAAACAAAAACATTTATTTGTAAAATTTATATGATTTGATTTGTATCATTGCAGATGTCATAACATGGGCTGTGCCTACGAAACGACTAGGCAGCAGCAAAAACCACAACAAAAATTATATAACAAAGGAGAACAAAACAACAACAATAACAACAACAAAAATCAATGTCACCACAACAACAACAATAATAAGAACAACGAAAATAGCAACAAAACAGCACAACAAAAAATAGTTAAAACAAACGAAAAAATAGTTACAATAAAAACGAACAAAAAGAACAAAAATAAGAACAACAACAACAACGGAAATAGCAGTAACAATAGCAGCAGCAGCTATAGCAGCAAATGTAAGGATATCAAAATCAAGGATAACTATCAACAAAATCATAAAAAGCTAAAAGCTGCTGCTGCCGTTGCTGCTACTGTTCAAGTGTTTCAAGAAAAAGTGGAGACGCAAAATACGTTTGGTTATTCGAAGGACACGCTGCCATTAACGTCAAACTTGATACTTCACAACAACAACAACAAAAGCAAATACGCATATAAAAGCACGATCGATACGAGTACAAACGATTTGCAAATAGCTTGTACAAATTCGTGCAATAAAAACGAAGCGAAAGAAATAAAAACAAATACAAACACAAATTCGTTGGGGACAAATTTCAATTTAAAGGAAACAACAAAAACAAATTGCTGCTGTCAACTACAACAACGAGCAACAACATTTAACACAACGCAAGCAACAACAAACGCTTACAATGAGCAACAACAGCGGAGGCAGCAGTTTCAGCAACAGGAGCAGCAGCAGCAGCGTCAGGAAACGACGGAGCAACGACAACGTCAGCGGAAATGCCATCATGTTGCAACACGCAATATGGCTGCCACATTGGCCGCTGCATGCATCAATGGCGGCTTTAGTAGTTTACATGAAATGTTGTTGCATGCGCGTACTGCCCTAGTGACACAGCTGACATGTGTTAGTCATGCATTGAGCGAGAATATGAATTATACAGCAATAAGAACAAAAACAAAAATGACAGAAAGAATTAAAATGGCAACAAAGCACAACAACAGCAACATTGCCAAGAACAACGACAAGCAAAAGTAGCTGATGATGAAGATGAAGAAGAGCAGCAACAATTAATTGCCAACAAGAATAACAACTTGCCACTGCCGCAACAACAACAAACACATGCCGCCGCCGCCGCCGCCGAAGCCTCTGATAATGCTGCAAATGTTGCTACTGCTAACTACAACAACAACAACAAAAACTCCCGCACTATTACTACCTCGAACACCAACAACAATTTCAACAACAACAACAACAAAAAACATAACATTGCCCTAAAACAAACGTCGCCAACGTTTACGTCATCATCATCGTCATCATCATTTGGAATTATGCCACCAATGCAACAACAACAACAACAACAACATTTATGCAATTCCCTAACCTTTGCGCCGCATGCCATTGCAAATGCACTGAATGCCACCGCTGCTGCCACAACTTCTGCCGCTTATAATTATTTTGGACATAATAATTATTACAATTTGCTGCGTAATTCATTTAGTTTTTATGCCGCATCGAGTGTTATTTTGGTACTTTGCTATTTGACAACAACAACATCGGCGGCAGCAACAAATTCTGAAGCTGCACCGCTTGAGAAACATCCTATGTAAGTTTTCTTTTTACTCATAAGAAATAAGCCTAAAAGTATGCTAGACATAAATCAAATTCACATACATACACACAGAAAACTTTTTTTTTTTAGTTCTACATTAATTTTTTTTTTTAAATTCCTATAAAAAAAAACTCTTTCTATCTATATCAAAATTCCTTTTTGTCTTATACACCCCCAAAATTTTATATTTATGTTTTTTTTTTCTTTCTTTATAAAAAAAATTCTTTCTTTCAGTCATGGCATCGATTGGTCGAAGTAAGTTGCACTTAAGATGAGCTCTAAAAAGAAAATAAATTGAATTTGTTAAAATTTATTTTATTTTTAATTGTTTGCACACAGTATAATCTTTTACTAATGCCTAAAATTCGGCTTTCGATTAAATTTCTTGCATGCTGTTCTGTTAATTTATATTTACAAAATACATTTTTCAGTTTCAAAATTAATTGTTGCCAAAATTTTTAGTTTAAGCTTTTTTCATGTCTGTATAATTAGCTACTAACATCAAAGTGCTCACAAGTTCTTGCAATATTGCAATCAATGTATGCTCACACTTGTGCAACATTGCACAAAAAGCTGTTGGAGACTTGGCCTAGTACTTTCAATATTTTTATGAATTAGTGTAGAGAACATATTTATTCCGTCGTTGACAAAGAATTAATTGAACTTATAAATGGAACCCTTGCAATTTATTTCTTACAACGAAAATAGCTTCCTTTGTTCAATTGCTATCTATAAATTCTAACGACTACTCATCCTCAGTGTAAGCATCGTTTGCACAAAATAATGTCAAAATTCGTGTCGTCATTTGCTTAATTTTCATATTATTTTTTACAACACTATTATTGCAACGATGCACAGTCTTGTAATGGTGCAAAAAAGTAAAATTGCACATGAGACATTCTGAGCACCACTTTTATAGTCATGGGTGTGTATAGAGCGAAGAAATGTGTTGGTAGTGTAATATATAGTATGTATTTTCTTAAAAAATTGTTGTAACATTTTTCTGCCAATTTTTTTCTAAATGTGCAAGTTTACAAGACCTTGTGAATAACTTTCAACTTTCAAATTTTTAAATTTTATTTCATTCTTTTTAGTGATACTACATGAAAGTTTTGACCCAATAAAAAAGCATTCTTCATCGTACAAAAATATATCATATATCGAGAAAATGGTGCTCGATTTTTCAATGAAAATTGTTGTCAGTGCAAAATTTTTCATGCATTTTCGCAAAGTTGCACAATTGCAATATTTTATGAATATTTGAAAAATTTTTGCTATTTAGTTTAACTGTGAAAATAGTTGAGGAAAGCTTAGATGAATTAGGAGTGCAACATTCTTTTCTTCGGATTCTGTTGTGTGATTGTAAGAAAAATATTTGAGACATTCTTCTCTGTCCATTTCCATTTCATCCATTAAATTTCATTTTACAATACCTCAAATTAAAGATAACAATGTCAATTTTTCAGTTCAATTTGATCAAAAATTTTGAATTTCCAACCAATTAATGAGGATTAAACGCTTCAAAACACTGTTTCCTATTTTTTGTAGTAAAAAACAAGGGGATTACAAAATAGCCGATCCAATATAGTAAACAGAATTTAAATAGCTTTTATATTTTTTAAGCTCACCATTGGGGGTTTGTTCGAAAAACTTAAAAAATCGGGTATATCTTTGAATGGGGTTATACTTAAAATTTTGTTGGGCCTACTCATATTGATATATTTTATTGGAACTACCATAGACATATTTTGTACTAAATTTGAACTTCCTAGAATAAAAAACAATGACGTTTTTATGCAAAACCCAAAAATTTTGGGGTAGATTTGTATGGGTGGTACTCCTTAAAATGGGTCTAGAGAAAAACCGGTTGTAAGTGCACACTTGACGGCCTAGGAGAGTCTAAGTTTCAATTTTGAAAGCTCTACCTCTTATAGTCTCCAAAATAATCGATTTCATACGGCAGACAGCATGACGGACGGACGGACAGACAGACATAGCTAGTTCAACTCCCCTTCCAATGCTGATCAAGAATATATACTTTATAGGGTCTATCTTGCCTCCTTCTGGCTGTTACATATATTCGCACAAACTTAATTTACCCTTTTACCCTTTGGGTACAGGGTATAAAAAAATTAATAAGCCTTCCTAAGTTTACCAATTGAGCCATTATTGTCGATAGTTTTTAAATGAATAAGGTTTCTATTGAATTATTACCATAAAATTTTTAAATAGCTCTCAGCAATGTAATTATAAAAGCCAGTTTATTGAATATAAAAATATATATCATAAGTCTACAATAAAATATTATTATTATTATTTATTTAAGATATTTATATTTTTTTTTTATTTTTATTTAATTGTTATTTTAATTTAAAAATATATTATTAAGTTTATATTTTTAATTTTTTTTTATGTTAAATAAAAGTTTAAAATAAAAATAAAAACTTTTTATATATATTTTATTTTTTTTATGATAATTAAAATAAAGTATAGCTGCGGGAGTGCACCGGTGAAAGAAGCACAAAAAATGCAATTTGAAAAATGTTGTTTTCAATTCTATAAAAATCAATGGTAACAGGCGAACAGAAATGTGCAGCAGCATAATGCAATAGCACCATGGCGCGATCTAGCAAAATTGCTATTTACCGTTATATAAAATGTAAACAAATGTTACGCACGTGCTTTTGTTTATGTTTACAATTTGTATAAACAAACCAACGCGCATACACAAAAACACACGCACCCATACACTGCTAATTTGTTTACATTTTTCATATGGCTGCATATAACGGTAAACTACAAATACGCAATTGGCTGCAGCTTGCTCTATCTCTACTTTCTATACATTTCTGTTCGCCTGATACTATTTGAATTTTAAGATTTTGCACTTTTTTCAATTTTTATCATCAACAGTGTTCTGTAATATTAGTAGTGCTGACTTTTTTAAGCTTTGTGGCTATATAAAAGTTATATATATATGAGTTCGTTTGATCAAATCTTTTCTATTCGATAGCTCATATATTCTACTATGTAACCTAGTCCATTTTTAATTAAAAAAAGCTTTATATAATTGGAAAATTTGATGGGTCAAGTTTTTTTTTATATACTTTTATTTAATAGTTTATTTATACATTTATTTGTGTAAACAGAGTTTGATATAAACAATTAGAACTTACTTAACTAAACTATCTACAATAAACATTATTACTGAACGATGTTGAACTATAAAATAGGATTAATTTTGAACTGCAACTCATTGTCTCTCATTGTCAGTCATATTCGGTACACCTTAAATATCATTTGAACAATATTGAGCAGATTTGAGTAGAAGTATCCTCCACATTTCACCAAAAGTATTCATTAGTTAATCTGAAAAAGAGATGATAAAAAATATATTGAAAAAGTTTGTATCGGATCGTTCAATAAGTTTTGTCGTTCATTTATTTTAATTTCTTGCAAAAATGTATCTATTTAATCTAAACTTTCTTAACTTTAATACTTGTTCCAATAATGTTCTAATTTATGAACTTCATTTCTGAACTGATAATCCAGAAGACCTCTGAAAATAAATTATTATTTCAAAATAAATATTATCCATGCATAAAATTTTTTAAGATATAAGAACAGAAATGATTGAATAGCAATCAGAGGAGAGTATAAATCTGCCGAATTGGGCGAATATTAGAAAATTTAATTTAAAACATGGGTCTTCTAGTTTGGAATTTCTAAGTAAGGATAAAATAAATGTTTCTCCAGACCCAGATCTTGTCTTGGCGGGCCAAATCAGAATCATGTAATAATACGTCGTTTCCTGCCACTTATCTACAGTTTCAGGCAATCTGTCTTTAAATAAGAAAATTATTTAGATATTGCATCTCATACAATTTATTTGCAAACTTCAAACTTTAAATACAATTGCTTGTGATATATTTGTTGCATACAGATATGTAATTAAAGTTTTAGTTTTATTTTCGTTGAACTCATTTAACTTTTCTAAAACAACTTTAAGTTTTCTTTTTAATATTTTAAAACTACTAACCCTACACAAAAAAAAAAATACATATGAAAATGTACATAATTTAATACTAAATACAAGTAAACTACTAACATAAAAAACTAACCAATGTTTTGCTGCCTAAAAAAAAACTCACAAACTGCAAATAGATATAAATAAAAAATATATTAACTTAATAATTTAATTTACAGATTCGATGAATCTAGTTCGGATAAGGAAATATTAGATCTACTATTAGAGAAAAAACGATACGATAAACGATTACTGCCGCCTGTGAACGGTAAGTTGATAAAAAAGAAACTATCTTTTAGAGACAAATTATCTTATAGATGCAAATTATCTTTTAGATGCAAACTATCTTTTAGATGCAAACTATCTTTTAGATACAAACTATCTTTTAGATAAAAACTATCTTTCAGATGCAAACTTTCTTTTAGATACAAACTATCTATTAGATACAAACTATCTTTTAGATGCAAACTATCTTATAGATACAAATTATCTTATAGATACAAACTATCTTTTAGATACAAACTATCTTTTAGATAAAAACTATCTTTTAGATACAAACTATCTTTTAGATACAAACTATCTTTTAGATACAAACTATCTTGTAGATACAAACTATCTTATAGATACAAACTATCTTTTAGATACAAACTATCTTTTAGATACAAACTAGTGAATTTTTAATTTCTTAATTGAATTTGAGCGTAACTGACTAAAAAATAATAAAAAAAAAAAAAAAAAGAGTTTGTAACAATGACAAAAGTTCTGCTGCAAACAAGCAGCTACATATTGTTTAATGCCATTAAAACAAATTATCTCAATGTCCATGTACCGCTGCGGCGGTAACTCGTATCAGACAAGATACGAGTTACAAATGCGCATCTTGTGTTTTTTGCAAAAGAAAACGGCAACATAAAATTGAAACAAACAACAAAAGGATATTGTGTGTGTGTGTGAGAGTAACTTGAAAACCAATTAAACTGAATGGCATACTAACAATTTTATACGAGTACTATAAAACTGAATAATAGTAGATATACCTCTCAAAAGTTGTTGAACTTAAATGCAATATACAATTAGTTTAAATGTTTTGCTTAAAGCATTTTCAGTAAAAAACAAAACAGAAAGTAAAGAAAAGCAAAATTTTGTTTCTTTAGCAAACAATGGAAACAAAGATTTTAATGAAATTGCAACAAAAAATGTTTTAACTCATTTTCCAGATGAAGACTTTTGCTGTGGTCTACAGCGTCCGGATATGGCCAAGAATCAAAATACACGACGACCACACAGACGCGGTTTGTTTATACAAATGAAATTTTCGATGATAAATGTTTTTTTAGTTTCGTTTAATTTAGTTTAGTATATTTCGTTTTCAGTTTTTTTTTTCGTTTTTTCGTCCTTTATAGTTTTATTTTTAAATGTTTTTTTTTTTTTTTTTTTGAAAAATGTTTCTATCGATCTGTCCGTCCGTCCGACTATTATCTCGAAGTCCATATTTGAAACTTTGACTCCCCTGAGCCGTCAAGCGGTTACTTAAAAACGGGTTTTCTCTTGTCCCACTTTAAGGAGTATCCCCCATACAAATCTATCCCAAAACTTTAGGTTTTTCGATTGAAACTTTATTGTTTATTTTTCTAGGAACTTCAAATTTAGTACAAATTATGTCTATGATATTCTCAATAAAATATCCCAATATGGGTAATACCAAAAATATTTTAGGTATTGTCCTCATGAAAATTTAACCCACTTTTTTGAGATTTTGTATGAAAAAACAATATAATAAAGTTTGATACAAAGATAAGACTAGCTCAGAAATGCTTTTGATTGATGTCGTGTGCTCCAATACGCCGAACCCCAAGTTAGTAGTTTTAAGAAAAACTGATCGATGTTTTGTAAATTTTTTATCATATCGAATTTTTTCACCATTTTGAATTATAAAAATCTTTTATTAAATTCAAGAAAAGTTAATCGGTTGATTTTCTTTGATTTTTGTTTATCTAGACGCATCGTTTTTATCTAGACGAACCGTTTTGTATTGAGTTTTCTTCTTTGTTTTATTTGTGCAAAACTTAGGAAAAAAAAAACTTTTAATTTCATTTAATGATTCAATTTTAGTTTTAATTTTTGTTCTTATACAACTTTAAAATATTTTTTTTCGAACACTTTTTATTTACTTTTTTGTGTCGTAGCCCTTTGTGTTATATTTTATTTATATTTTTTGTTGCATACTTTAAGGCGCTAAATTATTTTTGTTATTTTTTTATGTAAATTCAGGCACCCTGACGGTGAACGTGAATGTGTTACTGCTTAGTTTAGCATCGCCAGATGAAAGCAGTTTGGTAAGTTTCAATTACAAAAAATGAAATAAATAAAACTTTAAATAATTTTATTTTAATTTTATTTCAATTAGAAATACGAAGTGGAGTTCCTATTGAATCAACAATGGGCCGATCCTCGACTGCAGTATGGCAATAAATCGCATTATGATTTTCTTAAATGCTTTGCATCATCATGACAGCATCTGGACGCCGGACACGTATTTTATTATGCATGGCGATTTTAAGGACCCCATAATACCGATGCATTTCGCTTTAAGAATTTTCCGGAACGGGACCATTACGTACGCAATGAGGTGTGTATGCTTGCGCTTTATGTTAATGATTTGAACAGTACAAAAACGGCGTCGACGACGACGACGACAACATTTAGATTTGAATATGAAAACAGTTTTCGCTTTAGCATTTAGTTTGGTACGGTTCAGTTCAGTTTCATTTTCATTTTTAGAAAAATGCAAATGTTACACAAGTTCATATTCATTAAAGCAGCAAACAACATAGAGAACATTTTTTTTTTTTAACGCCCCCAATGGCAGCCATTGCCTCTTTATTTTATTTTCTATTTATTTTTTTTTTTTTACAACGTGTAGCAGCGCTAAAATACTTTAAATATTAATAAGTACAAAGAAAGCAGAGAAAAAAAAAAAGGAAAATAGCGCAGAAATATGCAAATATTTATTAAAGGTTCACAGTCAGTAGGAGACTATGCATATACGAGTAGTATGAATTATAGTTGTAGTTGCACACATACAAGCTTGTCTAGTAGCAACAGCAGCAGCAGATGCTGTGCAAATTTTTCCTACAGCTTCTCATATGAATTGTGAGAAAATATAAGTAAAAAAAATTCGGACTAAGTAAAGTTAGCATATGTAAAATATTTACGTACAAACAGTGCCGTAGAATTGGACATACAAACTATTTTTTGTGTATCTAAATCTATGTAGACGCAAGGCAACGAGTTATAGTTGAATAAAAAAAAAATAAGTGCGCAAAGTTTAATTTAAAATGCAGCAATATGGCATTCTGTAAGCGTTGTGGGAGTATCTGCTCTTATATATCATGCTGAAGATTTATTTCAGCTATAGACATAATATGCTTTTGAGCAGTAGAATATTGCTTAAATATGTAGCTTCTATAATATGAAAACAAATAGAAAGCAGCTGTAATACAGAATTTTTCTTTAAAGAGTTAGTAACTGCTACTTGGTGACCTCGACTACTTAAAAATCTATATTTTTGTACTTCTAATTAATTATATTTGAGAGTAAAGAGTAGCTTAAATATTTCTAATGCTTTTTATTAGATTATTTATTTGGAGTAGCAAATTAAATACATTTTTAGGCATATTGGTGACCCCGACAGTTTTTAAATTTGACTTTTTTAACAGCATCACAGTTGCACCGCTTGCGCTGAAAATGATAAGCTTTGTAGTTAAGATCGATTCAAAAGGTTTTCAAATTCTCTTATACCGAATTTGAATAAAACATGACTGACTGATTGATAATACCAAAGGCAATGCCTTCAACGCGTTCCTATTCATATTTAAATTTTTTTTTTTTTTTGAAAAAAAGCATATTTAAAATATTTAAAAAAAAAATATTTTATTAAATACAAAAGTTTAATTTTTTTTTTTTATTTTTTTTACAGGCGTCACTTAATATTATCGTGTCAAGGAAGTCTACATATATTTCCCTTCGATGATCCAAAGTGTTCATTCTCAATGGAAAGTAGTAAGTATTTTAGAAGATTTAAACAGTTTGACCATGCTTTATACGTACTGCGTAAAGCTCGATCTGGCTCAAACACGTTTTAAATTTTGGGCTATATTTTGATATATCCCAGAAAAAAAGGATCTTCATACAAAACTCATAAACTTGGGATCCAAAAAAATTTTAAAAAATAACTTTAAAAAAATATGTCTAGCAAAGCATATGATACAATTAAAATAGGAGAAGTGCTCCGGAAATCTTTGCTTATATAAATTTTACAACATAGCTTGTGGTGAATTATAAAAAATTTCACCACGACAGGAGAGAATTATACGAAAAGTTTTCAGAAAGAGATAGTAAGAAAACATTATATTTTCTGCACTATAATAAGCTAAATTATTGTATTTTTGTACCCTGTACCCAAAGGGTAAGAGGGGGTATATTAAGTTTGTGCAAATGTATGTAACAGACATAAGAAGGCAAGATAGACCCTATAAAGTATTATATTCTTGATCACCATTGGAAGGGAAGTCAAACTAGCTATGTCTGTCTAGCTCTGTCTGTCTGTCCGTCCGTCCGTCCGTCATGCTGTCTGCCGTATGTAAATGATTATTTCAGAGACTATAAGAGGTAGAGCTTTCAAAATTAAAACTTAGACACTCCTATGCCGTCAAGTGTGCACTAACAAACGGTTTTTCTCTAGACCCATTTTAAGGGGTACACCCCACACAAATCTACCCCAAAATTTTGGGGTTTTGCATAATTGCGTCATTGTTTTTTATTCTAGGAAATTAAAATTTAGTATAAATTATGTCTATGATAGTCCCAATAAAATATCTCTAATATGGGTAGGACCAACAAAATTTTAGGTATAGCCCCCATACAAATTTACCCCAAAATTTAGGGTTTTTACATAAAAACGTCATTGTTTTTTATTCTAGAAAGTTCAAATTTAGTACAAATTATGTCTTTTGTAGTCCCAATGAAATAGACCAATATGGATACCCCAACAAAATTTTAGGTATAACCCCATACAAAGTTATACCCGATTTTTTTTAGTTAAGATGGTAAAATAGAACCTAACTTAAGGTACATATAGATTGGGTACAGGGTATCTTGCAGTCGAGCATAATCAACTTCAGCGTTCTTTCTTGTTTTAAATTAAGCAAGAAGCCAAAAAAAAAATTGACATTTAAAAGGTGAAATGAAATAAATTCACCATAACATGCATATTCAACAAAATTTGTTAGCAAATTAGAAAGAGACTGTGACTGAATACTTCAACTGATATAAACGCAACATGGTTTAGGAGAATCAAAATTTCAAGATAGTAAGTCGGACAGATGAATACTGTTGTAGTGACTTGTCGTAGTGATGATCAAGACAAAACATACGCTTAGATTTCTAGACTTACATAATTTTTCAAATGAAAAAAAAAGTGGAAATTCCAAAAGTGTTAAAAAAATGAATAAAATACTAAAACAACAAAAATTGATAACATTTTAATACGTTTAATTTATTTTATTTTAATGAAAAATCTTTAAACTATTTGTGAATTATAAACAGAGTGAAAAACTCTAAACTCTAACGCAGTTACTGCTATATTCTTATTTATAAACTGTTTAAGACTTATAAGATTTTATTATACTAACAAAAAAAAAAAAAGTTAATCATTCTACGTTTTCCAAAGCAAATCACTAAATTTTAGTGAATCCGTATATGAGAACATGCCTGTTTACACGTATGTCTGAAATTTAATTGTAATTAGGCAAAAAAAATGAAAAATACATTAAAAGAAAATCACATTAAGATTTGAGTAAAACGCATAAATAATTAAATCACAATTGACAAATACGCGTTGACAGCCATTTAGACATAATAAGATAAAACTGAAAAGAATGTACGCGACATACGCGTTCGTTATGTATTTCAAAGGACTTACATACTCGTACTTCCTGACTTGCATTAATTTCTGATTTCTTTTCGTTTCGTACGCAGCATAATGAGCGTCATTCTCTTCGCACTCAGACAAAAAAAAAAAAAAAAAACAATATAATGGCAAGTTTTGCTGTCAAGTGCTGAAGTGCTCAAGAGCATTTTGAATAATTGACAACACATACAAACAAACAAACAAACAAGAGCTACATATACATAGCTACTAAGAACAACAACAGCAGCAGCAGTATGACAACAGGGACACAATCAGGCTTAGACTCAGGCTTTTATACTTGTGCTTTTGATGATTATGACAATTTGCGTTGCCATGCTGTACTGCGCTGTGCTGTGCCATACTATATATCTTTATAGATACTATATATATGTATCTATAGTATATAGCGATATTAAGTACTCGAAGCACTAACAGCAATTGGGCTCAGCATTGAATAGAATAGCACTTTTGTCTGTCAGCTTTTGTATTGCTGCGCTGTCTGCAGCTTCTATAGTTCTTTTGTTTTATTTATTTTTTTTTTATTATTATTATTGTTTATTTTTTTTATTTGAATTTATTTTTTATTGTTTTTTTTTTTTGTCTCTTCGAAATATTAAATAATTGTGCGCATTTTGTCATCATTATTGTCATTAACTTTTTTTTTTTTTTTTTTTCATTTTAAATTGACACAGTCACTGAGCTTTATTATTATCGCAGTTATGCAGCAACAGAGAATTATGTTTAATATTTAAAGCGTATTAATTTGCATTTAAAGCATAAATGTATTTAGTTTTTAATTTTCTATTTTTTGTTAATTAAAAAAGGCTTAATTATATGTTACATTAGTGAGCACTGCTTAAATATGTAGCTTCTATTATATAAAAAGAAATAGAAAGTAGCTATAAAACAGCATTTTTCTTTAAAGAATTAGTAACTGCTACATGGTGACCCCGACTGTTTAAAAATCTGAATTTTTCTACATCTAATTAATTATATTTGAGAGTAAAGAGTAGCTTAAATATTTCTAATGCTTTTTATTATATTATTTATTTTGAGTAGCAAATTAAATACTTTTTTAGGCATATTGGTGACCCCGACAGTTTTAAAATTTGCTTTTTTAACATCTCAGTTACATCGCTTGTATTGCAAGTAACCAACTTAGTACTTAATTATTGCATATCTACGCTTAAAAAAATAGGTTTTTATTTTATCGATGAAGTATTGTTATCTTTTTTATTAAGTTGGCTGAGTGGAAAGCGCATTACCAACACTTATCATTATTGGTCAATGGGAATCACAGCACAGTTAGAAAGAATATTAAGAAGACAGTTTGCTCACCGATTCGTATTGCCAACGTCTAAAGATTTAATTCTAATCACAGAGAAATTGATCTAACGTTATGTCATGAACCAGATTCCTAGTTTTACCAATGGTTCAATGCCCCGTAATAGCGGCTATTAATCATGCGAGATCTCCATTAAAGTTTTGAAACAGTATTCTGGAGCATTTGAAATTTCTACAATACTCCAGGCCTCACACCACAGTCCATCTTAGAACTATTGGTGTAAAATGACAGACCCGTCTTTGCCGTGACGAAATTAAAGTTAAAAAAAGCTAAAATCCAAAGGAACTCAAAAACCAATTAAATGAACCGCTAAATAAAGCATCGGAAGCACAATTTCAAACAGCTCTCGTAACCCAAAGCAAATGATAAATTCTACCGATTAGTCAATATCTTGAAGAATAACTGAAACAGCCAATGCGGAAAGCGATGATCACCAAAATATGACGAGCGATGATGAAGAATTTAGATAGTCGATAGTTAGTCTACTGAATGCATGCTCAGAAATTGAACCCAATGACCGGTTGAGCCTGTCAGATTTGGCAAGAATTTCCGTATTCACATTAAACGTGTCATCTGTTTCGAATTGAAACAAATGCTCCACTTTATGAGTGCGAATGTCTGTTGCTTTATTTGGGAAAACCATATAATGAAAGACATCCGCAACTTTGAAAAAAAGTTCTTCAATAGTTTTACATGAGGAGTAGCCTTTGTAAGGCTACAAAATACCCAGCAAGTTTTATGTTTGGTCGATATATCTCTAATTGCATAAGAGACCGGTTGGGGACATACATCCATTCAACTATTGGTGCTGTTTAACCATGACATTCTTATTTAAACTATTAGTTCGGTTATGTATTGTTCTGCCTAACCGAATCAATTGAACTTTTCGCCCATAAGTATGCTATTCTATTAATTAAAAAATTTCTCTCTCTTAACAGTTTCATATGAGGAAGCGCAAATCAAATATGTATGGAAAAATGATGAGGATACGCTGCGAAAAAGTCCATCACTAACAACATTAAATGCTTATTTGATCAAAAAATCAAACAACGGCCTGTGATCAAAATAGCTGGAGAGGTGAGTTTGTATAAAAAAAAAAAAATGTTTAGATTGAAACACTTCAAATAATTGAAAAAAAAAAAAAATATTTTATAAAAAAATATAAAAAATATTTATTATTAGTAGAACGTACTTTTTTATTATTTATTATTATTTATATATATATTTATTATTATTATTTTTATTACTATTATTTTTATTGTTCTTACGTATACGCGCATTTTTATATTACGTATACGCAGCATTGTAAGCCGTTCTAGCTAAAACGTGCGCTGCTCTTTTTCTTTTTTTTTTTTTTTAGTTTATTAAACAGAAAACAATGCTTTCATTCTTTCTTTATTTCGTAATTTCAAACTTATTTTATTATTGATTTATTTGTTCGTTCACTTTTATTTTTGGTTCATTTCATTTCATTCATTCGTTTTGTGCCTTAATTGATTTCCGTGAGTTCATTGTAAATTCAACGTTTTTTGTATACTGATCAACTTTTTGTTTATTTATTTAACTTATAATTGCATTTGAGCAAATTAAGCGCATAATTAAAATTGAAAGGCAGAAATATTTTTAATTTAAATAGAAATGCAACGAAAAAAAAAAAAAAAATCATGAGGCAAATGCATTTTTATTGAGTTAAGTTTAATTTAATTTTTATGCAGAAATTTAATTTTCATTCATTTTATTGTTTATTTATAAAAGAAAAAAATGAAGGTTGTTATATGTTTATTTATTTTTTTAGCTGTTTGATTGATATCTGTTGCTAATAATAAAATTTAATGATTTTCTAAAGCTATACACTGCACAAAAAATATGAAATAGTTAATATGCAATACTACCCTAAGGGGTTTTTTTCTAATAAATTCTTTAGTAAATAAACAAGAGAATTCCAAACTTAGTATGGTTTACATTGCAATAAAATTTGGGTTAGTTTAAAAGATTTTAAAATATGACCACCATATAAACCTACTCAGAGTAAAAAAAAGACAAAAACATTGTACTTATATCAAGAACATACGTTCGTACTTTAAAAACGTTTTTCCAAATTGAGAGTCCCTGCTCTCATTTAATGAACAACTTGATTTAATCACATTCGATATGTTTTAAGAACCAGAGCATATTCTGATTCTTGATACAAATAAAGATTGACTTCAATGCAGAGAGCTATTGTTCTTGATAAAGAGAACGATACAGAGAACGACGGTTCTTTATACAAATAACTATTTCTATTCCTAAAAATAACGATTGTTCTGGAAACTAAGCACTTTTTTTTAAATACCAAGAACCAAGTTTTAAATAAAAAGAACGATACCAAGAACGATTGTTCCTGCTACAAAAAAACGATTATTCTTGATATAAAATTGATTATTTAAGATACTAAGAATTATTGTTATTGATATAGAGAACGATAGTTCACACGACAATAAACTATTGTTCCTGATATAAAGATACAAAGAACGATTGTTCTTAATACAAAGAACGATTATTGTTGATATAAACACGATTATTCAAGATACTAAGAACTATTGTTATTGATATAGAGAACGATTGTTCACACGACAAAGAACGATTGTTCTTGATACATAGAACAATTATTCTTGATATAAAGAACGATTGTTCTTGATACAAAGAACGAATGTTCTTGATAAAAAAAACAATTGTTTTTGATACAAAGAACGATTGTTTCTGATACAAAGAACGATTGTTCTTGTTAGAAAGAACGATTGTTCTTGATAAAAAAACGATTGTTCTTGATTGTTCTTGATACAAAGAACGATTGTTCTAGATAAAAAAAACGATTGTTCCTGATACAAAGAACGATTGTGCTTGGATGCAAAGAATGAATATGCTTGGTATTGATACAAAGAACGATTGTTCTTGATACAGGAAACATTTATTAAAGATAAAAAGAACAATTGTCTTAAAACAAAAACCACTTACGTGGAACACCCTAAAAAATTAGTTACAATTTAACAGTTCAACACGAAGATAGGGTTCAGCTTAGTCACTAAACCATCGGTCCGCTAGTCAATCTCGCTGGTCCATACGTTTTTCTGTCAGTTTTGAACGGAAATTAGTATGACGTGATCATTCTTTAAAGTCATTAAAGTTCAAGACATAAATTAAGCTGTCTAAAAATGAATATTAACTGAATATTATGCAGTGCAGTGTACAGCATATTAAAGTTTTTTTTTTTTAAATAAAGTTTTTAAGTATTTTTTTTTTTTAATTATTTTATTTTTTTTTTTTTCTAATTTTATTTTATTTTATTTTTTTTTTTATTTCTTAACATTCAATATAAGCTAAACAATTATCAATTAGAGAACCCTATGCTCAGTTAATTTTTAGAAAGAGAACTATGTTTCTAATTTAATAAACTTTTTGTTTTCAATAATAATGCCGTACCAAACTTTGTAGTCTGCTAAAATGCTTCGTAGATTTTGCTCGTTTAAGAAAACTTTAGTATAATTCTCTTGCAGCAAATATAAAAAAAAATAACTATAAATATTTTTAAACTCTTCAATAATCGTCTATATATTCTCTTATTTAATGTGTGTTAACCAAAAAAAAAAAAAAAAAAATACCAACTACGTTTTGACCACGTCCTTCAAATAAAAAACCAAACACCATAAATGCCCACGACTGACCACGTCTGCTACTACCACAACTTCTACTGTGTAAATACCACCACCAAAAAAAAAAAAAAAAAAAAAAACCAAAACACCTCTATCATAGGGAACTACAGCTGTCTTAGAGTCGATTTGATCTTTACGCGAGATCGTGCATTCTATTTCACCACCGTTTTTATACCCGGAATAATATTGGTGACGTCATCATTTATAACATTCTGGCTTGAATGGAATGCTGTTCCAGCTAGATCAATGATAGGTAACACCAATAAAATAAAATCTTTAAACATTTTATTTTTAGTTTTTCTTTTTTTATAAAGCTCGAAACTTTAAAAATTCTTTCAACACATTTTCTAAAAAAAAAAAAATACAATTTAAAAAATAAATCACCATCAAAACCAAACAAAACTACAAATAAACCATTTACTTCAATAAAAATATAAAGTATTTTTTTAATGCCTTTATTTATATATATAAAGATATATTTGAATAATCATTTATACATAAAAAAATATATTTAAATATATACAAATTCGCTCGTAGCATTTGTAATACGCCTAAATTTGATTATTTGCCATTTTTTGATAAAATATATTTTTTTTTTTTGTTTAGAAATTTTAAAATAGAATTTAATAATTTTTTTTTTTTTTTTTTTTGCAAATTTCTTTTTTAAATTTATTTAGTAGCTCGAATTGTTTTTTTTTTTTAATGGCCACCTTAACTTATTCGCTCTCTAATTGAATTGAATCCAAATAAAATAATAATTAAAAACTATTTATAAAGTTTATAAAAAAAAAAAAACTTGTTTACAAAAAAATTAAAACCCAAATTCACTGCCTTACTGCAAAGTTATTGAATTATTTCGTTTCGTATTCTTATTTTTTAAAGTTTAAAGTTTGCTGCATGAGTTTATTGAAAAAAAAAAAAACAAGCAAAATTTGTGCCACCAAACTTTCCCCACACGACGTATCCAAATACAAATCCAATTATAAAACTTAAAAATTCATGAATCAAATAATTAGAGAAAACAAAATAAAAGTTTAGCAAAGTGTTTAGTGTTTAGTCTGTGCTATAGGATCTAAAGATCATATTTATAAAATTTATTAATAATTGTGTGTGTCGTCCTTAAAAAATATGCGCAAATAAAATTTATGTTTAAAAAAGTTAAATCTAGCAACTAAAATTTAATATATGAAAAATATCAAAAATATTAAAAACAGAGGACTATAAAATTTCTTTACAAGTAAAACTAAGCTTAATGCTGTTCTTCTTTAGATTTGGTTTCGGAATTTATTTATATTTAGAAAAATATATAAAATCTAAAAGATAAAAATTCGACTTTTAAATTAATAAAAAAGCAAAACAATGAGAGAGAGAGAGTTAGAGAGAGAGAGAGAGATAGAGATAGAGAGAGAGAGAGAGAGTTAGAGAGAGAGAGAGAGTTAGAGTTACAGAGAGAGAGAGTTAGATAAAGACAGAGAGACAGAGGGAGAGTTAAAGAGAGAGAGTTAGTTAGAGAGAGAGAGAGAGAGAGTTAGAGAGAGAGAGAGAGAGTAGAGAGAGAGAGAGTTATAGAGAGAGAGAGAGAGAGGGAGAGTTAGAGAGAGAGAGAGAGAGAGAGAGTGTTATAGAGAGTTATAGAGAGAGAGTGTGTGAAGAGAGAGAGAGAGAGAGAGTTAAGAGAGAGAGAGAGTTAAGGAGACAGAGAGAGAGAGTTAAAGAGAGAGAGTTAAAGAGAGAGAGTTTAGAGAGTTAGAGAGAGAGAGAGAGAGTTAGAGAGAGGTTAGAGAGAGAGAGAGTTAGAGAGAGTAAGAGAGAAAGAAAGAAAGAGTTAAGAGAGAGAGTTAGAGAGAGTAAGAGAGAGAGTAAAGAGAGAGAGAGACAGTTAATTAATATGAAAAATTTTTAATTAGGTAGGTCCCAAATAATTTTGGCCCCTGAAAATAAATATTTTCAATTATTTAAATACTTTTCAGTTTTGTTTTTATGGATCAAATTAAGTAAGTGCTTGGAATTTCAGACCTAAAATAATGGAGACCCGAGGTGAATCGCGGGATTTCCGGTCAACGCCCCTATTTAACTCAAGTTAAAGTTTAAAAAAAAAAAAAAACAACTGCTAAAAAGAAAAAAAACTGAAACCTAAGCACTCTAACCGTCAATTTTTTTTTTTTTTGAACCTAAAAGTCTGGTTGATATGCTATCCTTTAAAATATGTTATAAGCCAAACCCTAACTAATGGAATAGGTGATTTTAAAGTCAACAATTCCTTTCTCACCTTATAGCACGATAAGCCACTTAAGACAATGAATTAAACACACTAATATATGACAACTCATGACATTGTGAGGACACTAAACTAAACTAGGAAAACAGAGACTTAACACTTAGCTGTATACTTGGGATCTTCAAAAATGACCTTCTGGGTCCTTCTAAAAGATCATTACTGTTAAAGAGCATCAACCAAGACAAAGATAAACGACAAAGGTTCCAGTTGCTTGGAATGCATTTATTATCCAACCAAGTATTCGCCTCCGTTCAAAATAACTCAATAGCTCATCTGCGCCCTACATTTTGTTTATTTTCTTAAATTTTTAAATCAATAAGAATGGACCCGGATGATTTCCCACTACCAAAAGCGTTCCACGCCACACCCCCACGACTATCTTCGGCAATGGTTGTAGTGAATTTTTTTTATGATTGCTAAATGAATCTCAAATGATATTAGAGCATTTATAGGTCTACAACAATAGGTCTATAAGTTCCTAATTGTTAATCCTGGATGACTAGCATTGCCAACAGTGTCAAAAATAACTCAATGGTTTAGATTCTAAGAATAGTTTGAGTTTTATAATTATTTTTTTCGAAATTCTGAAACCTAAACAGCAAAAATTTAGTTGAACTTGCAAAGAAATATTTATTATAATATTAAATCCTCTGTACAACAAAAAATATATGATGATGTTAGTAATCTGACAAGACAACTCTATATATATATACAATACATATGTGTATGTATGTATGTATGTATATGTGTTGTTATACTATTTTGTTTCAAGGTAATTACAGTTGCCTACAGGTCGAGTTGACTTTTACCAGAGATCGAGCATATTATTTTACAACTGTATTCATACCTGGCATTATATTGGTGACATCATCATTTATAACATTTTGGCTGGAATGGAATGCAGTGCCAGCCAGAGTTATGATCGGTACGTAATACTAAAATGGATAGAAACAAAAAAAAAAAAATAAACAAAATTAAAAAAATATAAAACATTAATATATATTCATATAACAATATCAAAAAAGAAATAAAATAATAATAAATTTAATAAACCAAACAACGCTATCAAAAAAAAAAATATAGATGTAGACTTTCACTAATCTATAAAATTATTAAAAAGATACAATATCTTAAAGAAACAACGAATATTTATAGTTTAGGCAATGTGGAAAGTTTGTATTAGAATTTAGACAAAAATTTAAATATTTAACTAAAATCAAATTGGCAAAACTAGCAGCTAGATACATTTTAAGCTATTAAAGCAACGTTCCTAAACTATCCCAAACAACTTCCTCTAAACTTTCTAATAATTTTATTTTTTTCACAAAATTTGTAATATTTTAAAAATGCACCAAAAATACTTCTTACTGCATGCAATTTTTTCAAATTTAAAAGTAAATTAGAGAAACAAAATTTGCACCCATTTTTTAAATTCGGTAAATTTAATATTTAAGTAAAATTTAAATTTTGCTTTCATTTTAAAATATTTTAAAACAAAACCAAAAAAAAAAAAAAAAATTCTTGAAGCCTTTAAAAATATTTTCAGTGTTGCAAATACCTCAAAAAAAAAAAAAAAAATTACATTGCTTCTTTTAAATATGAATTTTAAACAAGCTAAGCACTCATGCTGTCAGTTGTCAGAGATAAATTCATTTAAAATACAAGCAACCTATATTTCTTTGATCAATGTACACACTGGACATATGTATATCCAAAGCTATCAAATGATATTCAATCTCCGACTGTGACAGCAAGCGCAAAACACAGCGGCATGGGTGTAGTTGAGAGGCTTAGTAAGAAATGCACAACAAACTTTAAAGGTAAGTACAATTTGCAGTACAACAACGAAATATCGATAGCGAAACTTAAGCGGTATATCGACAGTTGCACATCTCTAGGTAAACAAACCGAGTTATACAAAAACTTACGCGCAACCACACGCAATTTAAGCTGCAGCATTCCCCTCAAAAAAAAAAAGCAACAACTACACCCATGTCTACCACAGCGTCATTCACCAACAGAGCGCAGTGTTGGTAAATGCAATTATATTGCGCTAGCTGCTAGCTAAGTGTCATGGTATACGAGTATCTAGTTATATGAATATGTACGTATAGCAGCGCATGTATAGTGCAGTTACCAAAACAAATCAGTGTAAAAAGCAGATGAAGCAACAAACGAGAAGTTGGTATACACCAATGGTCCCTTGTTACGAACCCATGCACTATTTTAAGCATTGCCAACATACATACAAACTCATAGATTGAAATGGTTGCAAAGCAAGTATCTCGTATATGCATTTGTGTATGTGTGTTCGTTGTTGTTGTTGTTAAATATGTAAATGTGCCTGAGTGTACGTAGTACGTACGTATTTCCGTTAAACTGAGTGATAGCCAGACTAACGAAAGGCGTATGTCAACTGAAAAATCAACGTCATCGTCATAAACTTTGCTGTTTGCTTTTTTACTATATATATGAAAAGTTAAAGAGTTCTTCAGTAAGTCGTAGAAATTTTTCTATATTGTGGTAAGACAATTTGAATTGTGGTAAAAAATTTTCAAATTTTCAAAGAAGTTAATACATACATAAAATGGTAACATAGAAAATATTGAATCAAACAGTTGATAAGCTAAACAGCTGTTCAGAGCAGCTGCTATGGTTAACATTTGCTCAGGATATGATAGGTTAACATTTGATGGGAAAAGATGTTATGATTAACTTTTATTAAATGATTAAATTTGATTAGCACAGATTGTATGATGATCAGTTGATTAGAGCAGCTGATAAGAACAGCTGATAAGAACAGCTGACCAGAACAGCTGATAAGAACAGCTGATCAGAACAGCTGATAAGAACAGGCGATCAGAACAGCTGATAAACTCAACATCTGACAAGCCAAATCGCTAAATTATTCAAAGGTCAAAAAGCTAAGCCCCTGATATATTTAACAGCTGGTAAGCAAACCAGCTGAAAAGTTAGATATACTAAACAGCTCATGAAGTAAAATATTAATCAACTTCACAGCTGTTTCGCTATACAACTAATTAATAAATCATCTTTGCAAATGATCATCAAATCAACTATGCAACTTATCAGTTGATTAACTAAACTGTTAATTGATTAAACAGCTGACTAAATAAACAGCTGATCAACTAATCAGCTAATCGATTAATCGACTAAAAACGCTGATCAACTAAAATGCCGATCAGGTAAGCAACTGATAAGTTGAACAAGTAACAATCTACCATTTGATAAGTTAAACTAATCAGCTGATCAACTAAACAGCTATTCAACTATGCAACTGATCAACTAAACAATTGATCAATTATGCAACTGATCAGCTGATCAATTAATGAGCTGATCAACTATGCAACTGATCAACTATTTAATTGATCAATTATGCAACTGATTAGCTGATCAATTAATGAGCTGATCAACTATCATTTATGCAACTGATCAGCTGTCAATTAATCAGCTGATCAACTATGCAACTAATCAACTATGCAACTGATCAACTATACAGTTAATCAATTATGCAACTGATCAGCTGATCAATTAATGAGCTGATCAACTATCATTTATGCAACTGATCAGCTGGTCAATTAATCAGCTGATCAACTATGGAACTGATCAACTATGCAACTGATCAACTATACAGTTAATCAATTATGCAACTGATCAGCTGATGAATTAATGAGCTGATCAACTATCATTTATGCAATTGATCAGCTGATCAACTCTACATTTAATCAATTATGCCACTGACCAACTAATCAATTAATTAGCTGATCAACTATGCAACTGATCAGCTGATCCATTAACCAGCTACTTAACTAAGCAGCTAATCAACTGAAAACGCCAATCCACTAAAACGCTGATCAACTAAGCAGCTAATAGGTTAAACAGTTCACAACCTAAACAGTTGAGAAGTTGGGCAACTGATTATGAAAGCAGCTGACCAACTAATCAGCTGATCAACTAGAATACTATACTTAAATATTTTTTATGATTTTCTCCACAATTTTTCAACACAAACTGAAATACCCTGTACACTATGTTCAGCGCATTAAAAAGAAAACTCAGGGGTCGGTTAGGTCAACACAGAAATATGCCCCATTTTATGTCAAGTGGACGTGAACGAGGACAACAACGGTGATGAGGCTGATTTTAACGATGACGACGACAACGACAACGATGAGAAAAAGAAGAAGAAGAACAAAATATTATTTCTGTTGCTTCATAACTGATGAGTAGAAATGCATTTGTAGACACACACACACACACACAAGCCTTTCATATAATATTTATGATTAATGCAGCAGTCGCACTGCACTGTATGCAACGAACTTAAAAGTGTTTGGAGAGTTGCCTTTATTTAAAGTAAGTAGAACAGACGTAAGAGCATAGCTGACTGCATTGTATAACAAATATAGTATTTTTTTTTTTTGTTTTATTATACAAAAATATAAACAAACACGTAGCACAGCAGATAAAGTTAAATATAGTCCTACCTACTATATAAGTATGACGTTTGCCTGCACAAATGAATAAATAATTTGAAAATGACAACAAATCCCGAACAATTGTCAAAATGATAAACGCGTCACAACAAAAACAAAAATTTTAAATAAATTAATACATTTATCATTGTATAAAATTCTGAAGATGAGTACAACAACAACAACAACTTCCGCTCTTGTTGCAATTATCTCGAGGAAAATGTCGTCTAGAACTGAACAGAACAGAACAGAAGAATACGAAACAAGAATAAATAGCGACAATGCGCAAACAAAACCAATTTGTTGCAAACGAACGTATTAAAAAGCATTGCATAAAATAGACAAAATGGTGTCGAAATGAAAGAGAAAACGAAAGAAAAGAAACAAATTGCGGAAGGAAACATTCGAAAATACAACTCAAGACATATAAATTATGCAGTTAAACTGAACTGAGCTGCTGAAACTGCGGCTGCTTCTTGACGCGCTCAGACTTGTGCAAAACTGAAATTAAAACGTTAACAATGACAAATTAGTTGGAGGGTTGTTGAAGATGTTTTAATTTTGGCAAATAAAAAAATATTTATATTGCGGAATATTCACAAAGTCTAGCAATTCGTGCAACTTTAAACAAAAATGTTGCACAACCAACAACCATTTCCAAAAATCTTAAGCTACTCATGCCCTTGTCTAAACAATTAAGGTATTTGAGCTCTAGCAACCCTTGCAACTTTGTGAATTGCAAACAAAACTTTGCACAAGCAACAACAATTTCTATTGATTTCATTGCATCAGTGTAATTCCAGTGTTGGAAAACAAACACGAAAGTAAAGCAAGTCACAGCGCGAATTTGGTAGCACTGGTGATAAATAGTCGTTAATTCAAAAGAACATTGATTATTTGGATACAGTGTGTATCTTTTCGGCAGAAACAAGGAACAAAAGTGCCAAAAAGCTGATTTGGAAGAGTTGCACCAATTTTATTTTCACAAAAAGGCGCTCAGAACTTCTCCCCAAATGTTAGTATTTTTTGTGAGCACGAGCATTTGGGCAAAGATACTGACGTAAAAAAACAAACCAAATTGTCAAACAGCTGATGGTGCAAAGTTATTTTATTACATCACTATATCACGTGAACACGTTAAACTCGATTAGAGATGGATTTGCGTTAGATAACCGATTTATGATTATTTAAATAATCGAACCGATACTTCCGGTGTGCTATGTAAATATAAAAATTTGGGGATTGTCTAGATTAGACCAATACCCCGTGCCGCTTGCCAATTTAAAATTCTTTCTCGATCCCACCCATCTAGTCTTTTTGCACAATTATCTCACGAGTCTACGCAATGTATTCTCCTTTAAATTTTTCCACTTTATTGGTGGGTTCACTTAAAAAATATTGAAACTACCCGTTTAATTAATTTTGTAGATACAAAGCAAAGTCTCATAAAAATAATCGTTATAAATAAATAAAATATAAACATCACAAATGTAATTTGATAAATAAATAAATAAAATGTAAGAAATCTGTTAAAATAATAAACAAGCCAAGAATTCAGCTGGCAACACAAATTAGAGAATACTTAAACACACAGTATGAAGCGCATTTACAAGCAATTGACTACTTGAAAGCAAAATATGCAATAAACATTTTTTTTTTATTTTTTTAAATTGTTAAAAACTTAATTGCAATTTTCTTCGTATTTGAACAATCGTACAATCGCAATTCAGTTTGCCTTAAGTAAGTAGTAAACGTCGACTTCTCGTACAAATTTGTTACAATTCAGACACAATCGGAAAAAAGAAAGAAATTGTTAAGTTGCATTGTTCAATGTGTGCGTGGGTAGTTTTAAATATTAGCTATAAAATTCTACATACAATTTAATACTTGCTCAAATAATAATCGAGCTGCCCACGTTATTTGCTTCATTTGACTGTCGGAGCACAAAAAAAAAATATATATTTCTGCTGGCAAATTGAAAATCAATAAGGCATTCATGCAGTTGCATTAAATTGCCAAAATATTTGTAAAAATATTTTTTGTTTCAAAAAAAAAAAAAACTTTTCAAGTACCAAAAGCTTTTTAATTTGAAAATATTTACATTGCCTTTTGCTGATATTTGATTTTACTGCAGCCCTGGCATTTTAAGGTTTGGTATTTTTCTGCATAAATTTGCAAAATTTGGAATAAAGTTAATTTGAATCTCAAGGAAATAATAAGACTGACGATTAAGAATTTGTAGTTGTACCAAAACCAGTTTTGGCAAAAATCGTTAAGAAAAGTCGATAAAAATCACTGGAATATAATTGATTAATCGAAGAATTAAAGTACAATTGGGCGGTGGTTGAGGCTATACGGATATTAAGTGAGGGGATATATCATTTTTGTACTTTAAAAAGATTATCCCTCTGAGCGTGCCTTAAACGCTCTGTGTCACAAGCGCTGTGCGATTATTTTAAATTATCGATTATTTTTATCGTTGTCACTTGTAACCCCAAAGAAAAAAAACGATGTTTTTCCGATTAATCAATTTTTTGACAATTTCAAAGTGAAGAGCAACAATAAAAATAAAAATAAAAAAAGGAAATCGTTAAAAATCGTTTCTTTCTATTTAATCGATTATTTTGCACACTACTACGTGTGAAGTCACAACAAACAAGATAACAAGGAGTATGGATTTATTTTCTCCGGGAGAAAATAGAAGCCAAGATGGAACGATGTGACTAGCGCTGAGTGCTCATTTTAAAATATCGATTATAATCGATTCTCTGTAAAAAAAAAATCGATTTTTTCCGATTAATCGATTTTTTAACAATTTCATAGTGAAGAGCATAAATAAAAATAAATAAAAAGGATATCGTTGGAAATCGTTTCTTTCTATTTAATCGATAACTACGTGTGACAAGAGAAAATTAATATTCAAGAGATTTGATTTCTCGAGTTCGAGTGAAGTTTGCCAACTGCTATATTCTATAGCATGGAACGTACTTTATCTGACTTTATCCAAATCATATAATTGTAATTTAATATAAAGAAATTTTTTAAAAGCTTCAAGAATTTAATTTAAAAACTTTCGCTTTCTTTTTATTTTAATTAAATGCTTTAATAGTTAATCCCAATGCTTTTAGTTTAAAATCCAAAACAAAACAATACAACAATTACCAAAAAAAAATTATAATAAATTGAAACTTATGCTTCATATAAACACTTTAAACAAAAATACCATAACACATACACACATACATACTCATATAACTCAAAAAACATTTTCGCTACATTTGTATCTTACAGATAAATTTTTAACTAATATAATGAATTTTTTTTTTTTATCTCTGTACTATTTTGTACTACATTTTTTGAAAAAAATTTAGGCGTAACAACAATGTTGAATTTCTTCACTACCTCCAACGGTTTCCGCAGCACTCTGCCGGTTGTCTCAAATTTAACAGCCATGAATGTCTGGGATGGCGTTTGTATGTGCTTCATTTATGCCTCATTACTGGAATTCGTATGCGTCAATTATGTTGGCCGTAAAAGGCCATTGCACAATGTTGTCTATCGTCCTGGCGAGAATCCCGTAACACAGGTAAATCAATTATATAAAATAATTTTAAAAAAAAAATATTTAAATTTCGCGAAAAACAAAAAACGCGTACGTAAGAAATTTAAAAAAAAATATTTAAAACAACACACAAAACACACAGATAAATTTTATTTATATTTTTGTTTTTATAGTTTTTAATTTAATTTTTAATCGGCATTAACAAAAAAAAAAAATCTTTTAAACAAAAAAATTAATAAAAAAAAAAATTTCATAAACAATTTCATATTTTACAAAATCAACAAACAAAAACCAAAAAAAAAAAACCAACAAAAATAACAATTAAATCCAACTTCAAACTGTAATGTTCTGTAACTATCTATCTCTCTTTCTAACTATCTAACTATCTCTCTCTCTAACTAACTTATAGTTGTCTATTCTATACCCAACAAAAAAAACTGCAATTTTTCTTACTTCTCTCTTTCTAATTAAGCTCAACAATAAAAAAAAAAGCTATAATTTTTCCACTAATATTTTTTTAACTATTTGCTAATTTCAAAAAAAAAAAAAAAAAATAATAATAAAAACAACTTCAATCAATCAAACATTTCATGTATTCTGTGTGCGTCTCACTTTGTGAATTCCCCTAAAAAAAATTTAACGCAAGAAAAACTTTAAATCAATGTTACCAAATCAAACTAAAGCTAAAATACCTTTAAACCTAAAAATACCAAACAAAAAAAAAATTAATAATAATAATTCAGCATTTTGTATTAAATATTTTGTTTTTGAATAAAGTTGAAATATATTTTTAAAACAACAACAATTTTTTTTTTTTCTTTTGTTTTTAATTTTTTTTTTATTTTTGTATTTTGTTTTTGGGTTTTTTTCAATACTATCCAAAATATACCTACTTATACTTGTATGTGTATTAATTGTGATAATGATGATGATGACTATAATAATAATGATATTGCTCAGTTATTTTTTTATTATTTATTTATTTTTTTAATAAATTGGAAAATGTTTGCATTTTTTAAAAGAAAAAAAATACCAAAACATACCAAAAAAAAAAAAAATACACACAAAAATCCCAAATACCAAAAAACCAACTATTTCTCAGTATGTTGTGTTGTTTTTTGTCCTTTTTCTGTTTGATTTCTTAGCAATAAAAACTGTTTTGTTTTTTTTTTCCCTAAATGTTGTATTATACAAAATGATTTATATATATATAAAAAAATAAAATAAAATATAATAAATTTTATATTAGTACAAAAATATAAAAAAAAAATTAGACAACCCAATTTAAATCAAAGTGCATATAGTAAATAATTTATTAGGTAGGTATAATATTATAATTATTTAATTATTCAGTTTAATTATTATTTTTATTTTTTAAAGAAAATAACTTAAATTAAAATAAAAAAAAAAAAACTAAATAGTTGTCAATGCATGTCGAAAAAAATTCGAAAAAGCTACGAAAGTGGCTTTGGTGTTATGTTTAAAGTTTTTTTTTTAAATATTTGAACACGGTAAAAGTATTTTTAATAAAGAAGAATCGAGGAAAAATGGTACTTTTTGAATTATAATCTTCTCTTCTTGCTTACATTAAAATTTAGATTCTCCTGGAATAATTTTTTTTTCGCATACGGATCAACACGCAGACGGACTCACAAGTAAAGCTACCCCGGTCATACTCACAGATCTTAACGAAAATATGGTTATTTCACTCAGCTAGGATTTAAAAAAATAGACACGTATTGTTTTTATATTGACAAAGGTCCAAATTTAAGGGTTGAAAACACCCTTTGAGGATGTGGGGAAAACTTATTACTCGAGGGTTTTCGGGGTCACTGAATACATATTTAATGTCAGAATTTTTAATTTCAAATTGGCGGATGCAATAATACAGTTAAAATAAAAACTGAACTGACCCAACTGTGAGCCTTCCTAACTACCCAGACATGGTCCCATGCGACTACGAGCTGTTTCCAAACATAAAGAAATGGGTTCGTCGGTAAAAGTTTTGAGTAGAATGAATAGATCATCTATTAAACGAAGTACAATTTTAATAAAACACTTTATTTCGAAAAAAAAAACTCGAAGAAAGCTGGACTAATTATAGTAAAAAAAATCTGAACTAGCAAAAGTGTTGTCTAAATCAGCTTCAAAGCTGTAGAATGATCAGTTTAAATTTTAAATTAAGTCTCTGCTGTAAATATTAGTTCAAATATCTCATCTTACCGTGTTCAAATATTTCAAAGCAAACTATTCGTATGCTCCAAAATTACCTTTTAGATATTTTTATATAAAAAAAAAAAAAAAAAAAAATTAACTAATCAGCGATTTTACAAAAAGTATTTTATATAACATTGTTCCCAATTTTTTGTGATGAACCTCTGAGCAAAGAATTCAATTAATAATTAAGTGCAACAAAAAATAAAATTAATAAAATTTTGCTTAAAACTTTAATATTAAAAATAGAATTTATAATGAAATCTAAGCAAATAGTAAAAAAAAAATAAAAATAAAAAACTACACAAAAAAATAACAAACAAAAACAAACACAAAAAAAAAACTTAAAGTGTGTTTTAGTATGAACATTATTTTGTGTACATTTTTACAGCGTCTTCCAGCGGTTCTAAGCAGGATCGGAGTAATTCTTGCAAGTCCTTTGGTAAGCTATCAACTCTCATGCACCACTACTAATACTAAAACCAAATACAAAAAACAACAACAATAAAAACAAAAACAATAACAATGCAAAAAAAAAAAAAAAAATAATTTTTAAAACAAAAATTTAAAAAACTAAACGAAAAAATATTGTTTTTTTCAAAACACACATACCCATACACACATACACATCGACACACCTTTCCTAAAAATCTTTAAAAAAAAAAAAAAATTATGTTGCTTTACAATTTAATTTTTAAAAAATAAAATTGAAAAAATATTTTTTTTAGTAATGTTAAAAAAAAATTAAAAAAAGGCATGCGAATTTTGCTTTTGCAAAAAAAAAAAAAAAAAATAATTATTTAAAAATTAAAAAAGTTAAAAAAATTATTTTAAAGCATTTTTCCAATTTAAAAAAAAATATTCTATATATTTTTTTATTAATTAATTAATTAATAAATTATTAACAAAAATTTAAATTTGTAGACGCACGCTTTCAGTGTTTTCAAATTTTTAATTTAATTATTTTAAAATAATTTAAATTTTATTAAAAAAAAAAAAATATTTCTTGAAACGAAGTTTCTCATTTTATATTATTTAATTTTTTTTTTTTACATTTTCAACACAATTTTCAAACATTAAAAATATTTAAATTGCGTTCAATTGCATTCGTTTAATCGGTTAAAAAAATATATTTATATATTTCTATAATTACTATAAGAAATCGTACATTAATTTAGTTAATATTAAAAAAAAATACTACAGGAAAACACACTTTAAGGTCACTTACAATTGGGAAAAATGTTAAAACAAAAAAAAAAAAAAATAAAATTTTAAAAAGTTTTGCGCAATTTTGTAGCAAAACAAAAGTTTAAAAAAAAATCAACGTAATTATTTATTAAATTTTTTATTTAAAATTTTTTTAATTATTTATTTAAAAAAATATTTGCAATATGATAAATTATTTTTTTTATGTATAAAGTGACACCACGCCCACTAACAAAAAAAATATTATTAACAACAAAAAAAAAAAACTGCTTCATGTAAACTTGCAGCGCTTTTAGTATTAAAAATAAAAAATAGTTTGTTTTTGTGTTTTTGTTATTTTTAAATTTTTTTATTAGTACTAAAAAAAAAACCCTCAAATGTTAAGCTTAAAGCTTTTAGCTTTCTAAAAGAAAATTGTTGTTAATTTTTTTAACTGATCCATTTTTTTTAAACTAATATTCTGTGTTTACTTGTGTTAAATAATTCTAGTAAATATAATATATAATATATCTGTTAATGAGTAGTACTGTGTGTCGCTGTAGTTGTATGGCTAAAAAGTATTTTAGTAGTAGTTAAAATTTTTTTTTTTTTTTTTTGATTTGACATTGCGTATTGATTTGAAAGTTAAAAAAATAAATAAACTAAACACACACAACACTGTACACCAATAAAGTTGCCCAATAATATTTTTTATAACTGAAGAGAGTGCTGACGTGCAAATATTTTGCATGAAATTTTTATACATTTTGAATAAAATTTTTCATAATAATGAAAATGCAAAAAAAATAAAATATTGTAAAAATTTTGGTTCAAAATATTTGCATGTCAGAACAAACATTTTGAATAAATTATTTGTTTAAATTTTTATTTAAAAAAGTGCAGACATGCAAATATTTTGAATGAAACTTTTATAATTTTGAACAAAATTTTTCACAAAAATAAATAAGCAAAAAAAAAAATTTTTTTTAATTTTATTCAAAATTATAAAAATTTAATTCAAAATATTTGTGTAGTGTCTAAACAAACATTTTGAACAAATTATTTGTTTTTTAAAAAAGTGCAGACATGCAAATGTTTTTAAATGAATTTTTTTAAAAAAGTGCGAAAAAACGCAGGAAAAAAATGGTAAAAATTTTTGTTCAAAATATTTGCGTGTCTGAACCAAAATTTTGAACAAATTATTTGTTTAAATTTTTACAGTATAAAAAAGTGCAGACATGCAAATATTTTGCATAAAATTTTATAATTTTGAATAAAATTTTGCATAAAAATGAAAATGCAAAAAAAAATAAAATATTGTAAAAATTTTGGTTCAAAATATTTGCATGTCTGAACAAACATTTTAAACAAATTATGAACTTTTTATAATTTTGAACAAAATTTTGCATAAAAATGAAAATGAAAAAAAAAAAATTTTTTTAAATTTTGTTCAAAATTATAAAATTTAATTCAAAATATTTGCGTGTCTGAACAAACATTTTGAATAAATTATTTGTTTAAAAAAGTGCAGACATGCAAATACTTTAAATAAAATTTAAAAAAAAATGCAGGAAAAAAAATTTTAAAAATTTTGGTTCAAAATATTTGCGTGTCTGAACAAACATTTTGAACAAATTTATTTGTTTAAATTTTTTTACAATTTGCATTTTCATTCTCAATATTTTTTTTTTGAGAATGTTGGTTTTTATAGTTGAAATTCATAGAAATTATAAACTGATTACAAAAATATTGAAAAAATGATTAAAAAAATTGAAAATGTACAAATTTGATCAAATAATTTGATTATAGCCTAAGATGTTTATTTCAAATTTTTTGTGATGTAGACGTTTTTTGAAAAAAGTTTTACATTCCCGGAATAAAGTTGCAAGAGGAATAGCGTGAGAGTTTGCAATAGACAGCATTGCCAACAGTGCATTTTAAATATGCAATTTTTGTCTTTACTGGCAATGCTGTCTACTGATATCTAACACGCTAACGCCTACTAATTAACAATCAACGACTGTTCTATATGTGAAAGGGTATAACTGCATTGGTTACTGTCCATTAGTGTGCTCCAAAAATGTATAAAAAAAAAAAAAATTTTAAAAAATTTTAATTCTGCCACCCCCTACGATTGTTCTATATCGAAAATAAGAAGACCCGTATTTTTTTTTTTTTTTTTTAATCAGATAATATTTAGTGGTGCCGCCAAGCCCCAGAAGTTTCCCATATATTTTACATGAAAAAAAAAAAAGTTTTCCTTAATTTAGTGTAGAAACCTGGAAAATAATTATTTTTTAACCGAATAACGATGTTGCTCTTCATAAATGCCCATAGAAATTTTTAAAAAATTAATTTGGATCGGCTCTTGCAATTAATTCAAACGTTCTAATGTTAACGGGAACTTAGAGACCTCAAAGTTGAATTTTTAGAAAAATTTTCAACGAATTGTTCTAGAGATCAGTGTTTAACTGCTAGCGCCATCTTTCGTCAACGCATAATTTGGCACAGGGTGTGTGTGCACTGATGGCAAAAATCTACACTGGCAATGCTAAATAAATATTTAAATAACAATTTAAATATAAAATATTTTAACATATTTAAAAATGCATACTAAGTAATTAAAGGCTATAAAAAAATATATATAATTCAGCTGTACAAAACTCAAAACGCACAGTCAAATCGAAAACGATTTTAATTGCAAATGTAAAAAAAATTGTTGATACGAATGTGATTTTTGCGCAATAAATTATTTAAAAAGTAAATAAATTATTTAATGTGACACTAACTGCGGCTGCTGTGTTGCTAATGGAATGCGAAACTAACCAATCCAAAAAAAAAAAAAAAGTAAATACCACGCAACTAACCAAATGAATAACCAACTAACTAACACGAATAAAACGAATATTTACTCCAATCAAAAAAATAAATCAACCAAAAAAAAACACAATCATTCTTTTTCCAATATATAAACTCGTGTATTTATATTTTTATGACAATCAGAAACAAAAAAAAAAAAAAAAACAAATTAAAATAAAAACAAACAAACAAAAAAAAATAAATAAAAATAAAAAAAAAAAAAAAAAAAATATAGGAAATAATCGAACGAGAATTTCATGCTGCTTTGTCGTCCGAAAAGGCAAGCGCCAGTCCACCTACAACCGCCACAAGTGCAACATTACAACATGGCATGCAAATCACTGGCAGCGGTGTTGGCGCTGATGCTGGTGGTAGTGGCATGCGTTGGCAGGATGAACACGGTGGCATTATTGGTGCAGCTGTACAACATTTACGTGCACGCTCAATTAAACGTAAAAGTGACGCTAAAACTGCAGATACTTTAATACGACGCGTACAGCAGCCACAGCAAACCACAGCAAATGAACCTGTCTACGCAGAACCGGATGAATTTATGCCACAACAACAACAAACAAGCAAAGTTACATTTAAGCAACAAAATGGTGAGGATGTAGCAACAACATCGGACAACGCGTACCGCTGCAACAAATACGCCGCCACTTATTATACGTGGTGAAAGTGGCAGTGGCATTGTCACTGCTGAATCCTCTACAGATGCTACACGCATACAAATACAACAAACAGAGCAGCAGCAGCAGCAGGAGGAGGCAGCAAGTACATCACAAGCAGCAATTACAGCTGCTACTGCTTACTGTTGCCGATATTGAAAGTCAATTAATGCCACTAAAACCGCCGCGCAAGAAATCATCGCGCTCTAATTCACCCGTAAATCAGTATGAAAGTTTGGGTGCTGCTGCTGCTGAAAATGTAAGTTTTTTTTTTTTTTTTTTTTTTTTTAATTAAGCCACAACGAGTGCGTATGCCACACTAATACTTCCGCCTAATGCTTCTACTAATTCTAATAAAATTTTGAATAAAGTTTGTTGTCTTGTGTCTGCTTAACAAAATTTTAAGTTCAACACTAACAAAAACAAATAAAAAAAGTTTATGAAAAACTAAAATAAAATAAAAAAAATAAAAAAAAAAAAACTTTATTGTTGCAATTTTCAATTGTTTAAACTCAATAAAAAAAAAAAAAAAATAGAAAGTTTCTTCTTCAACTGCGGCAGTCAATTTGTGCAGCAAGTGGCAGCATAAAAGAAAATTTAACTGAATTATAAAAGTCCCAACAATGAAGTGAAAATTAAGTTAAGTGATTTAAAAAAAAAAAAAAAAGAAGAACTTAAACAAACTAAACTAATCAGTGAAATAAATAAAATAATATAAAAATAAAATTATTCAAGATAAAAAAACATTTTGCAAAAATTTAATCAATTTATCATACAAACAATAGATTGATCGGTTGACTTTATCTTACCAAACACAATAGAAATAGTAAGCTAAGTAACGCCACACAACGAAATACTAGAAGGAAAGCAAGTTTTCGCAAAATGTTGAAGAGAGCGTAATTCTATAACTCCCTCGTGTATTCTCCATTTGGTATTGTTGTCCTATGGAGGACGATCATATTGAAATTTAACGTTCCTAGGGTTTATGTAAACTAAACGAAACCCAAATGACTTCTTCTTAAAAAAGTTTTAAAAAATGGTGTATATTTGTATGGGGGGTATACCTAAATTATGTTATTTCTTACTTAAATTTTTGGTAATACCCCTTAAAATGCGATTTAAGTGACCACTTGACGGATACTATACCTTTAAATTTTATTGGGCCTACCCATATTTTCATTGGGACTATCATAAGACATAATTTATACTAAATTGAGACTTCCTAGAATTAGCAGCAATAACGTTTTTATGCAAAAACTCAAAATATTGGGCTAGATATGTATGGGGATTATCCTTTAAGTGGGGCTCAAAGAAACTTTTAGTCTTGGTTGAAGAGTTTAAGTTCCAAATATGTTTTCTTATAGTCTCCGAAATAATCCGTTCCATACGACAGAAAACGAGATAGACCGCAGGACAGACGAACGAACAGTTAGACAATAGCTAGATCGACACTTTTTTGCAATGCTAATCAAAAATAAATATATTTAATAGGGTCTATCACACACCTTCTTCTGCCAGTACCCTTTTTTCCCTTTGGCTTTAAAAAGCGCTGACCTTTGAGGGTTAATACAGGGTGCGTCATTTTATGGTCACCGATGTTAATTTGTTATAGCTCTGACATTTTTTGAGGTACAGGCTATGTGGACATAGTTTTGGAAACGTCATTGCAGTATATTTTTAACCATGGTCCACTTCGCAATGACTTTTGGAACCAAAACTAGCATTATCGTTAAGTGGAGTTGTTTATAAACAGACCTGAACCTCCTAGGCCAACGATAATACGGTCAAAAAGTGAAAGATTGGTGTGGTGTTTCGGCAAAAAGAATCATTGAAGCATACTTCTTCGAGAATGACGATCGGATCACTATTACCGTCAATGCGTATACGCTGCAAAACGACCTGGGACAGTTCTAGTTTCAACAAAATGGCGAAACCTCACAAACTACTCGTGAAAGAAAAGATCTACTTTTTTTTTGTGGCTATTTTTGAAGACCTTATTGAATGAATATCGTTAGGTTTGATGCAGAAATCGGCCCTCTTTTAAGAATTTTCCATAATTTTTTTCCAGTATTTCGGTGCACTTGGCCCTTAGGCTATTTCGGCTAAGGACACCGAAATACTGGAAAAAAATTATGGAAAATTCTTAAAAGAGGGCCGATTTCTGCATCGAACCTAACGATAGTCATTTGATTGAGTTTTTTATTAAAAAAGTAGTCAAATCAAAAATAATCCGAAAGGTTGCATCTTTCATTACAGCCATGAAAATTCGTAAAAGTCGTGATTGTCTTCGAAAAAGATATTTTGTCTGTTCAAGGCGGCAATAATTTATTTAAAGTAATCCAAGCAATTCTAAATATTTCGGTAAATCTTCTTCTTGAAGGCAAACCAATAAATAAAATTGCAAAACACATTGTAAATCAAATTCAAATTTACAAATAGCAGCAACAATAAACAAGAAGAGCAGCAACTAATCAATCATGCAATTGCGTCAACAAAGTGGTCAGCTAAAATGTAGTAAAAGATACAAATTTAAATAGATACAATATGTATTTCAACTTATTAGCCTTCAAATATTTAATGTATGGCAAAGAACTTCCGCCAAAAAAAAACTACAAGCAAAATAAATAAAGTAATTTACCAAAAATTTACAAAAAAAGAAAACAACGAAAAAAACTGTTAAGTGTGATGAGCGTGCATTCGTTAAGCGCTTGAAATGTTTTAAGCTATTATTGTTTAAATTAAAAATGGCGTCGAAAATAACGTTAAAAGTAGCCATTGCGAAAAATGTGTAACAACAGCAAAAACAAGAATAAGAAAAATAAAAATAAAAGAAGCAAAAATAACGTTTCGACAAGCTTAACATTCCATTTATTTTTTGTTTGGTGTCGAAATTGTGCCAATTTTTGAAGCAGTTTACATTTTTGGTTTTTCTTTAATGTTGCTGCTGGCAATGCTCTGCATTAAAAATGTGGCATGTAGCCTTTTTATTGTACCGACATTTTTGAAACAAAGTAATTGAGCTGCAGAAGTGTATTACAGTGGTTTCTTTTATGGAATAATATGTTGCATTGGCTATTAATAATACTGAACTATAAAAACTATGTTACAGAGTTGCCATATTGTAAGAATTCTGTGGATTTTATGTTGTGTCTTTGTATTACGAAAAGGTAAAACGTAACCAAGCACCAAATTAATTGAGACACATTAAAAAGCCCCGAAGTAGACAATTCAAACATAAAAAAAGTAATTTAAACAGTTTAAGCTAAGACATTATGCTTATGGATGATTCGGTACCATTTTATTAGAATCAAAACGAACAGGAAGCTCTATAATCTGGGAGTGCTAAACGAACGAAATAGTCTTCAATGGAGGAACTAGCTGCAGTTAACAAATGAGTTCAGAATATTTCTAAAGCTTGGCCAGATCACTCAAAGCAGAAATGATTAAAAATTAAAGTTGGAGCATGACAAGTAGTTCTCTTTTATCTTTCAAAAGCTTAGACTCCAAAAAAATTCGAACATCTGATATAAAATTTTAAGGAATATAAAAGGAAATATGTATCTTCATTGAGAGTTTCTCTCGTTTGGGCTCCTGAAACTCTAACGGTTCATGGGACATCTAAGCTGTTCTCCACCTCATTCGCTTCCCTGCAAGTACAGTAAAAATGTATGCCCAAACCATCTCTACTTCTTGTATAGAATCCTTCTGCTGAGCGGCTTGGTGTAAACCCTGCGGTGCACCTTCTCAATGGGAATTCTGTCCCACCAACGAATTCGGAGCAGCGATTATTAAACACTTGAAGTTCGTTGGTTTTGATAGTGCTACCTTCCAGGTAACGTAGGCAAATCAAGACGACGAGTTTAAAGAAGTTTTACTAGACCCAAACGATAATAAGGTATCTCTCTTTACAAATTCCATGGGAGATTTATGAAAAAGAAGTTCATCTTTTGTGGCATACATATCAAGAAGCAAATCATAAGACTTTGAGAACAAATCATCAGATTACTTATTTGCACCAATTTTACTCTCCTATACCTGCTCTTCTGTGGTGCTTTTATGTTCAAAAATTCCATCACTGATCTTCTGTAAAACTTTATAAACAGACTTCAGACAAAAAACAGACTTTGACTTCACTTTTAATTATCACTTTCATACAATCTATTCAAATTGGTAGCGGGTGTACGCAGACACACACATTCTGTAACCTTGTAACGCGTGATATAAAAATTACAAAAGTGTCCATCACTGACCGTGCTTATAAATAGACTAAATAGTACCTGTAAAGCGTACTCAACTTTCAGTTAAATCAAATATAAAAACTCATGATCTCTTCTCTTATTATGGATTCTAGGTGTTGTTTTACGAATATTATGACACTCGTTGTTGTTGTTATGGTTGTTGTTTTTGTCATTGCTTCTTAATGTACATTTCACACACAGCTCAGAGAAAACATTTTTGTGTATGTTTTTCCCTGTCATAATTATTCATGAGTACTAAAGTGGAAAATACAGCGAACGCGCGAAATGTTACGTTGTACTTGCGTAATGCGTGAATGAGCTATGTAAGACAACAATTTGAAAGAAAATTAAACACAAACAAATGACCTGCAAACGATGTAAAATGTTGTAAGGATGCTGTTTCTGTCGCTGCTGCTTTTGCTACTTACTTGTTATTTGCTATCTGACATCCCATGGGCTTATTTTACTCCTCGTCAATATTTTAAATGCTTAAATTCATAATTGGCATAAAGTGTAAAGTAGGCAAGCAAGCAGACAGGCAGACAGGCAAGCAGGCAGTCAGGCAACAGACAGCAATGAATGCTGCAAAAAAATCCAAAACTTAAATAATTTCAAGGGATTTTCTGTAACGCAACGCATCAAAATAGCTGTTGGCGTTTAAAAACTTTGCGCCACAATTTGACTTTCGAAGATTAACTTTTCGTGAAGCAGTTTAAGGCAAAAAAAAAAAGAGAGAAGCAAAACCCAGTGAAAAAGTTCAATTGTTAAGTTACTGGGCGCCGAAAAATTGGCTTCCAGGCAAGCTTAAAACCGTAGGAAAGCGTCGCATGTTTGAGCGGAAATTTTGTGGATTGTACTGTGGCAAATTTTTGTGGTACAATTGCGATAATTGGGAAATTTGATACATATTTTAAAATTTGGAATAAATGTTGTGGATTGAAGGAGTTTTAAGAATTTCTTAGCCCTTATAAGCAACTCATCTGAATTTGTGCTGTAGTAACATACCAGGCTGTTTTAAGCTAGCTCGAAGCTTTTTGTTAGCTAATAACTAAAGATGCCTGCAAAAATTAAAATCAAGACCTTTCTAAAACTCATTCAATAATTTAAGCTATTTTTTGAAAGCATTTTATGTTGCAACCGAATTAGAAAGTTTGTTTTTATTATTTTTATTTTTGTGGATGATATGTGGAACATATTTTGAACTGTGGATTGTAACTGGAACATAATTTGAACTAAGTAGAATATACAAATTACGATCTTACTTTAACGAAAAATTTGATTTTCTGGTACATTTTATATATATCACATCTCGAAATCTTTAGATTCTATTTTAAATATATTAATTTGTGGAACATAAATATAATAGTTTACCATTGTAATTGGTAAATAAATTAAGTAGACTAAATTAAATAAATAAAAAAGAAAATATTTGAATATCTTGACTAGCATATCTTTGCTGTAAACCACTTTTAAGTATTCACAGGCTGTATATAATACACAATATAGAATCCAATGCTGCTAGTGTTGGTTTAAAACTACATTTTATGCTACTATAAAGCCTTTATGCTTTACATTATATGCTAATACAGCATCTTAAGTTGTGTATTGCATGTGGAACATAAATTTATTTGTGGAACATAAGTGGAACGTAAATTTTAATGTACAAAATTTACGACAAAAATGCTACTCTAAGCAAAATAAAGCCTTTATGCTTTATATTATATTCAAATACAGCATCTAAAGTTGTGTATTGCATGTGGAACATAAATTTATTTGTGGAACATAAGTGGAACGTAAATTTTAATGTACAAAATTTACGAGAAAAATGCCACTCTAAGCAAAATAAAGTATTTCCATAAATTTTCATGTCACTTTTGCAACAATTTCGACAGCTAACTTCAACACACAAAAAAAACTCTAACTTTTGACAATAGTTAGATTAAAGTAAACTAAGAAAAAAAAACAACAAATTCACCAAATGAAAAGAAATTGTGCAACTTAAAATGCTTATCGCAACCACGTAGCTGCGGTAATCCATGGTGGCACGTTTACAGCTTAATGGTCTTACTGCTTTCCTTGGACTAAAAAAAAAATAAATAAATAAAAGAACAAACCAAATTCAAATAAGTTCACGCGTTGTGAAAATGCATAAATGCAAAGGAAATGGAAATGAAAATTGCATAGAAGACGTAAAGCATTTTCCTGCTAAAGCAGTTTATTTTACGTGGTTGCCATTCAGTTCAAGACAATAAATTATTATAGAGAATCAAGTGGAGCATAGCTGCTGCTACAGTACAAAATAGAAAGTAATCTTTTGCTTTAGGGTTAATAAATTCTACTTTTTAAATAAATAAAGGGTGCTACAAATAAATAAACTAATTGAATTGGTTTTAATGTACTCAGTTCTGATTGAAACACGCTTTAAAATATTTAGTTTAACTACAGAAAATCGTGACAAAGATTTATTTATTCTTTTTTTTTTTTTTTATTTAATTATAAATTTATTTTATTGCTTTTTAATGCTGTGCACATTTATTTTAAGTTAATTTCTTCACGATTTTTTTCTGTATTTATTTAGCACATAATTAGCTAAATGAAAAATTGTTAATTACAGCTAAAAAGAAAATTATTTATTTAAACTAGTTTTTATTCTATTAAATATTCTCTCTCTCTCTGTGTGTGTCGTAGCCTAGTTAAACAACAACAAATACAATACACACATACAATACATTATAAAAAACACACACACATACAAACATAACGAGTACATTCTTCTTTCATACTAACTCATCAGCTCACTGATCCATGCAGCTTAAAAAACGCCTTCAACGCTTTCATGCTTCATATTGCAGCATCACATTTTACATTTTAAACGTTTACGGAGTAACTCATGTGGTGTCGCGGATGTGGCAATGGTGTCACATAGCAGCAGCAGCACATGGGATCGCTCATAAAATTCGTGGTTTTTATGTTTCTGCATCTAATAAAATATTTATCAAATATTTTCACATACACACACACACACATACCAGCAGACTGGCAGACAGGCTGGCTGGCAGGCAAATGTATAGACAGACGCACACACATTTTACTTTGTGCGTGAAATGCTGTGTGAATTGTTTTATAAAAGCGTCTGTAGCAACACTAAATTCATTGGGGATTCATTAGATTTGGGCAAGCGTGTTGAGATTGTTTTTTTCTTTAAGAAAAAATTATTAAATATGAATTTTGATTATTTCTAAAGAAAACAAGGAAAAAAACGTTAACTTCGGTGGAACCGAAGCTGAAATACCCGTTACACAACACTTTTTATAGTTTATATGTTCACCAGGTGCTTAGATTAAATTTCGATGAATTTGGTCAAATTTGTATGGGGGCTTTATGTTATATTTGCCCGATCTTTACCATATCAAAAGTGTTCACTTAGGTGAACATTGGATTGATTTTACCAAATTTAATTGAATTCATTTAGAAATTTTAAATGTTTTCATATAAAAACTCGAAAATGGGGGTAAGTTTGTATGGAGGCTTACATAAAAATGGGCGTGGCGCCTTAGATTTGACATTGGATGACACAAAAGTGTTATTACCCTATTTGGATTAAATCTATTCATAAATAATACGTATTTTTATACAAAAAATCGAAAAAAAGTGGTTAGTTAGTATGGGGGCTATATCTGAAATGGGCGTGCATTTCTTTTGATATTGGATGTCATTAGAAGTATTTTTACCCAACATTGTGGTAAAGCCTTCATAAATAATAACATTTTCATGCAAACATTCTGAAAAAAAGTAGCTTTGTTGGGGGCTATATCTAAAAATGGGCGTGGCACCTTGGTTCTGACATACAAACTAACTAGGAGCACAAAAAGCTTAAGTTTCAAATTTCAGGTCAATATCTTTAAAACTTTCCGAGTAACACTCATCGCAACAGACAGACATGGCTAAATCGAATCGTCTATCGAGCTGATCAATAATATATATACTTTATGGGGTCCGATGTCTCCTCAATGCGTTGCAAACTTTCGGACAACTTAATATACCCGTTTACACTTTGTACGGGTATAAAAGTTTTGCAATAAAAATTAAAATCTCGAAAGAGCAACTTAAAGAATTTATAAAGCAGCAACTTTTTTTAAGGGACTTTCGAAACTTAAACTAGAGAGTCTTATTAACCCACAATTTTTTTAAAATAACTCCAAACGTTTTGGAAACGCAGTGACATACCTAATAGTATAGATAAGCTTATCGTCGCAAAAAATAGTAAAAATCTTTCTATGTCCGCTATGAACGTTCAAACTACTCAGCCGTTGAGCTCCAAATCAGTTACATTTGAAAGGCAACAATGCAAGTAAATGAAAATACTACTAAAACTACACATTCGGTTCATTCATGAAGTTGATTTTCGAGTTTTCCCATACAAAAATCATTGTTTTTTTTTTTTTTTATACCACATTTTACTGGTATTTTTTAGTATGTTTTCATACTAAAAAATGCTTTCAAAAAGAATTACATTATACACAAACGAAATGCGAAATATAGCCGAAAGAGCAACCAAACGCTTGTATAGCGTACACACCGGGTATTCTCTAGTTAAATATAAAGTTCATCTAATATTTTTTATATGTAGTATCTTTAAGCTGTCTTGATATGAAAAAATACTTTTTGGGAATTTAAATGTTTCATTAAACTTCATTAATAATAGGGTCAGTAGGCTAGTCCAACATATGATTACAGCTAAAGCAGAGCTTTATAGGATTTTTTTTTAAATAAAAATTATTATGACAAACTTCTTCCATTAAAAAAAAGTCAGTCTGTTCATTGATCTTCATTGAGCAAGTACTGCTGTGTAGATTATAAACTGATTTTAATGTTTTGAAAATTTTATACCAATGAAAAATAATTTTACTCAAACACGTTTTCGAAACTCAATTAAATTTTTATAATTTTTTATTTAATTTATTTTTTTTTTTTTTTTAAATGTGCAAAACTCTTCATTTTCATTTAAGCAAAATTCTCATGCCAAATCATTGCGCAAAAAATAAATAAATTAAACAAATTAAAATTCCAAAAAAAATTTTAAATAAATTTTAAAATTAAATTTCAACAAATTTTTTAATTGAATAAAATTTATAGAAAAAAACAAAAAAAAAAAAAAAGTTATAAATCAAAATACAACGACAAATACAATTATTAAATTATATTTACAAAAAATAATAATAATAATAATTAGATTAATATTTATATAATTCCATTTTTTCTATAAATATTTTTTTTTATATTTTTTTATTCATGCTGCCAATTAATGAAAAAAATTACAAATGTATTTTTTTCATTTAATTATGCAACCAAAGCCCGTAAGTAACAAAAAAAAAAAATTGTTTTTTGTTTAAGTGTGACTGTACTTTTTTTCTATAATAAATGTTTTTTTTTTTTTTAATGTAGTTATTTATATTTATTTTATTTATATAATTTTTTTTTTTTTTTGCTTTTGTAAAAATAAATTTTTGTCCCTTGTCATAGCCGTTGTTGTAATTTTTTTTTTTTTTTTTTTTTTTTTTATGTAAATTTTTGTGTATAATTGTGGTGTAAATCCGTGTATGTCTGTTAGTGTATTTGTTAAAATTATTTTTAAATTTATTTTTAATTTTTTTATTTTTTTTTTAATTAAACTTTTTATATATAACATATTAATATAATTAACTTAATATTCTTGTTGTTTTTTTTTCTACTTTTTTTAATGCTTTTTTTATAAAAATATTTTTTGCAAATACGCCATAAAAAAAAATAAAATAAAAATATTTATATATAATAAAAATAATATTTTAATGCAAATTTTCGTTCACTTCTACGTTCGTTCGTTCGTTCCTTACTACTACGTTTCTTCTACTAATTTAAATATATTAATTTTAAATTTATTTTCTGTATATATAAAATAATAATATTAATAATTTTTTTTAAAAATATATAAAATACGTTTTTTTTTTTTTAAATGTAATAACACCATCGTACATAAATATATAATACACTCAATATTCACATATTTATATATAAAAAAAATATGTCTGTAACTCTCATACGCACTCGTACATTAAAAAAAAAAAAATGTGTTTACATATTAAAACAAAAAAGTTTTTTAAATTTACTGCCGTCTATCAGGGCGAAAAGCGACGTGATGCCGGCGCACCAAATGAAATTGTGGCATGTACTATTCGGTGGCAGCAGCAGCCCATGTACGCACTCGGCGAATAATGGATGCGCTACGGAGGTTTGTAAATTAAATCAAAATTTCAAAAAGTTTGTATTAAGAAATATTTCACAGTTTATGAGATCAGTGGTCTACGATTGCAAATATGTATATAGTACACAAAATAAGAGTATTGTTGCTTTGTAGGTAAAGAAGAAAAATAGTAAACAAAGAACCACTGTAAGCAAAGGCTTAGTTAATGCTTACTATAATTCATGTGTGAATAGGTTTACTAGTTTAAAAAAAAATACGCATAAAATTATAGACACAAAAGTCTTGCAAACATGTAAACATTGCAAAATTGCAAGCATAATATTGCAAAACCATTCAAAAGACAGCTGCTTTAAATCTCAGCACCCACTCTTCATCAATTTCTAATTTATGCCAATCAATGCTATTAAAAAAAAAAAAAGTAAAACTCATTTAAATTGCATTAATTCAAAGCATCGTGTTGCAAATCCTTAGGGAATTATATTTCAATTTAACAATGCACGTTTCATTTTATTGTATTTTTTTATCATAAAAATGCAACGTGACACAGTGTGTAGTTTTGCATAAAATTAAATTGTCATTTTTGATGCTCTTACTGTGCTTTGGAAATACACAAACACATAAATACACACGAATACATTGACCCATTTACGTGTTAAATATGAAATTTATGAGTACTGGAAAAAAAATTCAAAAAAAAAAAATTTAAATGAAAAAGAAAAAAAATAATAAAAGCAAAATAAAGCTGCCTATGCATAATTCTAAACTGTTTCAATTATGCAGTGTGTCACAAATGAGTATAAGGCTTAAAATAAGCAAGAGTTTCGATGTGTAGTAGCACAGAAATGGGTACAGTGTTGAAATTAGGCAACAGCTTTAACTGCAGTGCGGCACATGTGGGTAGAGAGTTGCACAAATAAGCAGTTGTGTAAAAGTTTCAATATGCAGTGTTGCACAAATGACTATAGGGGTGACAGTGTAACACAAATTTGAATGTGAAATATTTCTTAGCACAACTTTGTTAATTACAAAAAAGAAAACAATTAATTTTTTCATCTTTTAATGCCCACAGACCTGCTTTGTGCAAGTACGCAAGAAAGAACCACCACATCCAATACGCGTTGCAAAAACTATTGATGTCATTGCAAGAATAACATTTCCAACTGCGTTCGCCATATTTCTAATCTTCTTCTTTGTACACTATAAAGGATTTTCGTAAAACTAAGCGATAAATTAAAAAAAAAAAAAAATAAATAAATAAAAAAAAAAAAAATTTATTTAAATAAAAAATAAATTTAAAAAAATCGTACACACAAAAAAAAAAATATTTTAAAAAAAAGCATAATAAAACACAACGCTAAAATAAAAGTATACTTCAAAAATTATTTTTTATGTTAAATTAAAGGTTTTGTTATTTGTTTTATTGCGTAAAAAAAAACATCTTAAATATTTATTATTATTAAAATTATATTAAAAAAAAAAAACAAGTGATAACTGCAAAATGATTTCAAACAAAAACTTACATAAAAATTACTGTTTTTAATAAATAAGTTGTTAATATCGAAAATTAATTATTATATATATAAAAAAAAATGACAAAAGTAAGAAAAAAAAAAAAAAAAATAAAACATTTTCGACTGCCTTTTTTAAAATAGATGAAAAAAACCAAGAAAAATAAAGCGATACTATAGCAAAATAAATAACAAATTAAACTTATTATAAATAAAAAAAATATATTAAAATTCTTTAAAAAAAAAAATTATAATTGTCGTTATGCAAATCTTAAAAAAAAAAAAACTAATTAGCAAATTGTAAATTAAAAAAAAAAATCTATTAGAATACGCAAAAAAAATCGAGATTTATATATATAAAAAAAAATATATATAGAAAAAATATTTATAAACAACAACAAAAAAAACGAAATACTGCTGAATGTACCAACTAAAGTTACAAACAAAAATTAAACCAAAAAGACCTAAAAACCAAACAGCTTTATTGCTTATTAAAAATGAAACCTATTAAGACCTAATTAGTAGTAGAGACAAAGAACAAGATATATATATAGCTAAGCCATGCAAAACACCAAAAAAAAAAAAACAAACATAAAATTCCCACAACTGTCAAAAGCCCATTTAGTATAAAAATATATAAGAGCATAACAAAAAAAAATTCTTTAAAGAAAAAAAAAAACGCTGTTATATTTTGTAGTTTAGAAGTAATCTTTGGCTTGAAAATTGAAGAATAATGTTGTCAGTGTTGTCAGTAATCAAAAAAATGTACTGCTGGTAATGCTGTAACGAAACGTTTACTTTATAGCAGTGTTGCCAGTAAGTTATAACTTCAAAGCTGCTCACTGTTGGTAACGCTGTAGTTTAGTAGTAGCAAAAGCAAAGAAATACACTTTTTAAGCACATTTTTTTTTTTTTCGAAAATATTTAAAAACCTATTATATTTCATCAAAAAATATATTTATTGATTTCACATAAAAAGTATGCTATGAATATTTTTTAAAGCGTTTAATTAAAATTTTATAGCATACTTTTGTGCTAACATTTAAAAGGATTCTGTTAAATAGGAATTGTATGAATGCATTGAACTAAATATATAAAAAGAAAGTTATTATATATATATATGTATACATATCAAAGCCAAACGATGAAAAAAAAGAAACCTAAACAACTATACAAAAAAAAAAACATTAAAAAAAATATATACAGAGATATACTATAAAAAGTCATGTTCTCAAATTCTCTTGCACAAAAGTGGAAATAAAAAATCATTATTAAGACGACTTGTAACATTTCTAAATTAATGATCAACTTTTGTGAAAGTGAAATTCAGAACAACGCTGATAAATTGTATTTATGAAAAATTAAATATTATGTTTGTGTTTTGAATACAATAAATTTAAATCTTAATATCTTGAAAATATATAATTCAGTTATATGTTTTTGTAGCTGGTAACACAAAACTAAAATTTTATCTGATCAGATGGCATCATGGTTGATCGGTCGAAAATGTTGCCATTTATTTTTTTACAAATATCTTCAATGTTTTTTTTTTTTGAAATTTTTGTAAATTTTTTAAATGAAACTTAAAGAAAAAAATATTCTTAGCTCACTTTCTTATCTAAAAATTAACAAACACAGTTTTAAAGTTATTAATGTATTCAAAACACCTCAAATAAAATCGATTTCATTGTTTATAAAAAATATATATCTCTGTAATATTTACATAAAAATGCCAGCCTAAAATAAATAAATAAAACCTAGCAAAATTTTATAAACCAAAAAAAAAAAAATATTTAGGTTGGTTTCATTAGCGAAATATTTATATAATTACTTTGCATCTTGACCAACTGTATATAAAAAAAAAATGGGAAAATCTTAAATAAAAAAAAGTAATACGAATGCATAGAAAAAGCCTTCAGAGTGCGCTTTAAATATATTTAAATCTAAACTTAAAAAAAAAAATAAATATTAAAATTAAACACTTAATTTAAAATGCATAAAAAAAACCTTGTGATAAAAACATAAATTAATTATATTTAAAAAAATAAAAAAAAAAAAAACTTATAATTGAGCAGGTTACTGAGGGCCACCGTTACCAATTATTTAAATTAAATTATAAATTACATTAAAAAATCACACACACACACACCAAATACATTTAAATAAATATACAAATTTAAAGCTTTTTATTTTATGCATAATAAAATAAAATAAATTATTCAATATTTATGTAGAAATTTGTAAAAAAAATTATAAAAAATATTTTTAGTTTTTTGTTTAAATAAAAAAAAAACGAAAAAGCTGAAAATGCTTCAATTACTTTTGTTCTATATAAATCCAAGACAATCTTTTTGCAATTTAAGCAGACAGTTAACTAAAAAAATTAAAAAAAAAAAAATAACAAAAATAAATTATTTAATAAAAATAAAAATATTTATTGCAAAAAAAAAAAAAAAATAGCTAAAAATTTTGAACAAATTTTGCTGCAGTTAAAAAAAAATTGCTGTTGTTGTATGTTAAAAAAACAAATTAATGTAAAATGGAAATTAATTCCACGTCCAATAAAAAAATATATATATAAATATTTAATTTTAATTTTCAAAAATTATATTGAAACAAAAAAAATTAAGCTTAATTTAAAAAAAATAATTAACTTAAAAAAATTTAATTTTTATTCAAAAAAATATTTATTTAAAAGAAAAATATTAATTTAAAAAATCCCAAAATCGTGAACCACAAATTTAACTACAAAGAAAAACGCTTTAAAATACCACTGAGTTGCCAACAACAAATTGAAACCAAGTTCAAAAGCTTTCTAATTAAATAAATTGAAAAAAAATATATATATATCTGTTAACAAAAAAAAAAATATTTAAAATTTGTTACTGCAAAACTGTTCTATTAAAAAAAAATAAATCATTTATGACATTTGTTAGTTAAATTTATTATAAAAAAAAAAGAAGAAATATGTTAAGCTCTTCAAGATCGGCAACAACTTTCTATATGCATTTATAAGCCTAAAAAAAACAACTATCTATAAAAACTATCTAACATAGAAATTACTTTTTAAAAAAAAACCTATTAAGTTTTTAATTAAATATTTAGATAAATAAATATGTTATTCGATTGGAAAGGTGCCTTCAAAATGTTTGCAAGAATTTTTTAGTTAAAATTTTTCAAGATAAAAACATTTAAGTTTCCTAAAATTTATTAATTTAAGTTAAAAAGATAAAAAGATACACTAACAAAAAACAAAAAAGGTCTACTGTTCTTATTAAAATTATTTAATTAATTATAAAAAAAATAATACAAAACATTAAAAAATTAAAATAATAAATTAAATTAAAATAAAAAAATTATACAAAAGAAAAAGAAATTAAATAACACGAAAAATGATACAAAAAAATACCAAAGTAAAAATAATAAAAAATAACAAAAATAACAAAAATATAAAAAAAAATAATACAAAAAAAAAATTAAAAATCCATAAACAATTAAATAATCATAAACAATTAATAAACAATACCTAAAATTAAAAAACACAACAAAAAAAAATCACACAAATAAAAATAAAAAAATATTCAAAATAAATAAAAGCATAAATTAAAATTAATTAAAATAAAAAAAATTAACAGCACAGAGCTTATGCATAAAAACAACAACAAAAAATTAAATTTAAAAGATAAATAAACTTAAATAAGACAAGACACAGCTATATGATTTTAATTGATAATTATGACAAATTTTAGTACATTTTTAAAATATTTTTTTTTAATAGAAAAATAAATTATTCAAACAAAAAATAAATTAAAATTAATTAAAATTAAAATAATTTAAAAACAAAAAATAAAAAAATTAATTTAAATTAAAAGCAATTATTTAAATAAAAAAATTAATAAAATAATACAAAAAAAAAAAATATTTATAAAAAGCTGCGCACTGTGTCTCAAAAAAAAAAAATTAAAACTTTTTTTTAGAAACAAAAACAACTTTTATTTATAAAAAAAAAAAAAATAGTTTAATATTTAAACATAAAAAATATAAAATTAAATTTTAAATTAATTCAAATGTAAATAAATACATTTAAAAATGTTATTTTATTCATGTTTAATATTTTAAATATTTTAATTATTTATTCAAACATATTTTATAAATTAAAAAAAAAAAAAAACAAATACAAAAAACTATTAAAAATATTCATAAGTCACAATTAGTTTATTTCATTATAAATTAAAAATAAAATAAAATAAAAAAAAATAACAGCAAACTTAGTTAATTAAATAAAAATAAATAATTAAAAATTAATTTAAAAACAAAAATAGCAAACTGTAAAGAAGCGTAATAGATTTTTTATATAATAGCTATAATTTTTCTTAAAATAAAAAAAAAATAAAAAAAAAAACTAAAACTTTGAATCGGCAAAATCATTAATTAATACACTGCGAAAAATAATATATTGTAAATACACAAAAAAAAAAAAAACATAAATTCACACTAAAAAGAAAAATATATTTGCGAAATAATGTAAAACCATAAAAAAAAAAAAAAAAAAAAAAAACAACAAATTCAAATAAAAATGATATTGATATTAAGTTAATATACAAAAAAAAAGCTTCGCATTAATAAAGGTCTCAAAATGAAAATATTAAAAAAAAAAATATTTATTACAATGTGTTTTATTTTAAATTATTTGAATTATTATTATACTTCAAGTCTGCTTTAAAAATAGAGTGCCAGAAGAGAAAGTTGCTTTAATTTAAAAATAAGTGTGATAATGAGCGAAGAACAAATTGTTCTTGATATAAGAACGATGTGTTCTTAGATACAAGTAAGAGAAAATTGTGTAGTTTGTATAAATAAGAGCAGAACCGAACGATGATACACGAACAAAATTTTCTTGACACGAGAGCAAAATGTTCTTGATACAAAAGCAAAATGTTCTTGATACAAGAGGAAAATGTATTTGATACAAGAAAGCTAAATGTTCTTAATACAAGAGCTAAATGTTCTTGATACAAGAGCAAAATGTTCTTTATACAAAAGCAAAATGTTCTTAATACAAGAGGAAAATGTATATTATAAAAGAACAAAATGTTTTTGATACAAGAGCTAAATGTTCTTGATTCAAGAGGAATATGTATTTGATAAAAGAACAAAATGTTCTTGATACAAGAGGAAATTTTTTATTATTTTTGATACAAGAACAAAAGAGTTCTTGATACAAAAGCAAAATGTTCTTGATACAAGAACAAAATGTCTTTGATACAAGAGCAAAATATTCTTGATACAAGAACAAATTGTTCTTGATACAAGAATAAAATGTTCTTTATACAAAAGCAAAGGTTCTTGATACAAAAGCAAATGTTCTTGATAGCCTTCGCCGTATGCTGACTGGAGCCAACAAGTTAATAAATTCAGTGCATGAATTTGTTGTTTAAATGTTCGTTCAGAAATGTTGAATGCATTTTTATAGTGCCTAATAAAAAATGGTTCTAGTGTCAAGAACCATTCCATCGTTTTGGAGTTTCAGTGAAGGCAGAAAAGCCAATACAAAAGAAATATGAACAGAGTTGCTGGACATTGATTCAAATTACTGGACAAAAGACATCTGAGCACAGTCGACAATAGCAATAAATATTTGGGCCTCCATTTTTATGTGAAACCTACATGCTTTATTGTTGGTTTAGATTCCTAAACAATTTGAACTGTTGCACCCTTTATATGTTTATTTGCTGCACTAAACAAATGTTGCGCGCGCATTTTTCAACAACTTCTGCTGCTTTTTTTTTTTTCACTTTTACTTCTCTTTTTTTTTTTTATTTTTCAGGTCAATGCACACGCGCATTCAAATGAAATAATATTTATTTGCCGCTGTGTCCCCTCACACCTGTTCCTAAACTTGTATAAGTATACTTACTGCTGCCAACCGCTGCTACCTCTGCTGCTGCTGCAATTCTTTGGCGACCTGTTTGCTATTAACGGTTTTGTCTTCAGCTCTTTTACCCTTAACAAAAAAAATTGTGGCTAAGAACAACAGCTTGCAATGATCGCAACAAATGCAACAACAACAACAAAATATGAACACGCACTAAACGCTGCGGCTGCAATGCCAACGACGACAACAAAAACAAGCACAACAGGTTCACATCAGTTCAATTGACTTCTGTTACCGCCTTCAATTCTTCATTTTTCTCATAAAAACAGACAAGGGTAGCTGACAAGTGTTCCTAACCAAAAAAAAAAAAAAAAAAACAAAAAAATCTTCCTTCCGATCGCGCCTTCTCTTCTTTTTTTATTATTTCTATCTCGTTTTTCTTACCTTCTACCTGTGTGTGTATGTGCAGTGCACCTTCTTTTCGTCGCGCTCAATGATTCTGCACCTGCTTTATCTCAACAATGCAGTTGCCACGACGTTGACTTCGACGTCTTCGGCACGCGGTTATAATAAACTCTTCTCGCTGCATGTGTTCTTTTTGTTCGTTTCTCGTTAATTTTTATTGTTGTAATTATTTGAGACTAATTAGATTTTTGGTTGCTTTGCAGGTAAACTGCTTCGAATTACTCAAAATGTATTTCGGAAGGGATTATACAAAAATTCGGCGGGAAAATTTAGCAAAAATCTTAAGATAATTTTCTGCTCATAAAATTTAGTAAGCAATAGGTTAATCCTCTAACAAAATATTTCAAATATTTAAAAACTAAGCAAAACCAAAGTGTAGCAAAAAAAAAAGCAGTACAGACGGACGGACATATATAGACGATCGAGTGCACAAACAAGTACACAAACTAGCGGATCTTACATTCAGATAGTATCTGGAGGACGGACATACAGACCGACAGACATAAGAACACGTCGATGCCGAAGAAACCCTTGCGTATTTTAATTCCTTTTAACTCAAACAAAATTATAAAGAATTACTTAAACTCCGAAACTTTACTATCCGGGGTGTCACACAAAATCTCTTTTGGTTGATCTTAAATCTCTCATCTTTTTGCTTAAGATTTGGTAAAAAAAAATTAGTAAAATCGGTTACGAGTGCTTTATTTGACCCATAAGGAATCAAAACATAACCATTCTTTTTGTAGAAGACAAATTTTAGCTGGTTAACTAGAAAAAATATCGAAATGTCATATCATATAAATATCATATCAATAATTTTCCAATATCAATTTAACGATATGCAAAGACAGTTATCGATATACAGTTATATAGATTTTTATTTTTGGTTATATAACATCAATGTGATTGTAAATTTTATTCAAAAACTTTTTTTTTCAAAGTAGTAGGCAAGTTTTTGTCTTTGTTTCTTTGAAAAAAATCATTAAATTCAATATTTCAATAAAATCATTTAGAATATCGAAAATATCGAAATATTTCCACCACTAGAATTTATCACTGACAGATTTTAACTGCGACAATATTTAGACCTATTGCAAAGTACTTTAAATCGTTGAGGTATTTTAATAGGAAAGGTAACAGTAAAAGGAAATCTAGACTGTTTGTTGAGTAACTGTACTCTTTAGTTAGCTATTTACAAATAAAAATGCAGATAGGACCAATGACAATCATTGAATTTGGTTAAGTTATTTTTAGTGCTTTAATAAAAGAAGAATAATAAGTTAATAAAGTAACCCTATTGGAGATCTTTATAAATAGCACCAAATGAATATTGTCCAAACAAATACCTATATGTACCAGTAAATTGCTAGATGATTTAGCTAGCTTTCAATGAAGGAACCAAGTAATGAACTTTTAACTAAAATAATATTATTAAAAGTTCTCAGCGCTTTGCATCGGCTTTCAATCACAATTCGATGGCTTCTTTGGAGTCCATCAGACGACCCTAACACGACGATTCTGCGTTGCTTCTCTTCATTAACACGAACCTCGCAAACAGTTTCTACCACATTTCACTCAACAACTTGAATAATGTTAGAGTCGCTAAAGATTTCTGGATCGTATGAAAAGATTCCAGTAGTTCTGAAGACGGAATTATTGTTTTTGGGTGTCAATGTCAGAGCTAGAGTCTTTTAGAGCAACACTAGGAAGTTTCTTTAAAATGAAGGTGCCCAGAACAAGTTACAGTAAGTTGCCCATAACGAGAAACGGTAGACAAATTTAGGAGTGCCAAACATTTAGAAGATGCCCACACGTAGCATACTTCCACTACTGGCAGCGAGGAGCAGGAATCAAATAAAGTTAAGATTTATTAGATCTTTTTTTCCAATTCAAAAAGAAAAAGGTAGAATACTGACTTCTACTTGCTTTGCATAATATGCTTTGCATAATATCAGGGTTCTAACAGATAAGTAAAGTCTAAAAACTATAGGCAGAGAAAAAAAGGCTTCAGAATATCTCTTAGAAAATTGCTTCACTGCTGGAAAGCTGAATCGAAGAAAAAAAACCAAAAACTTTGCAGTGACTTGCGTTCTTTAATTTTTAACGCCTTTTCTGGTAAAAGATTGTAATAGGAAAGATTAATACATCATTTTAAAATTTTACATTGTTAGCTTTACGTAATTTATCAAAAAATCTTGAAACATACTAAAAAAAAAAAAAGTTTTACATATGACAACATTCCAACAAAGTATTCAGTAAGTACATTTCCAATGAAATTCAATTCATGTCTTTAAGTACAAAACAATTTTTCAACAGAAAAACTAACTCGCCCCTAAACCAAAAATATTACACCCATATAATTATGAAATTTCCATATTTGCGCTGATTGCATGAGTTGCTGTTGTTATTTGTAACAACAACAACAAGAAAAAAATGCGGTACAAACAAAGGTATTTCAATGTACTTAGTATATTTCTATATACACGTGGATGGATTATTACAATTGCCTTTTTTAAAATAAGAACGAGGGAAGTTCTATTCAGCAATTAAATATAAGAAAATAGTTGAGGAACATAAATCTTTGAAATTTGAAGAAATTCTTACATATTCCACTACGAACACTTTTAAAGAATTTCTAGAGATTCCACAAATAGCCTTTTCGAACCTTTTAGTAATAAGAATGATTTTAGACAATAATCTATGGTACGGAAACTTAGACGAGGAATTATCAGCCCATAATATATGACAGCAAGTTCAAGATTTGCTCATGGTTTTAAAAATAGGAACCAAGAGTGGTTTTATGTGGAGTGCATATGTTGGTTAGTGTGGCAAATTCAGTTTTTGGAGAAATATTTTCTAAATACTTCAAAAAAAATATACTCATTTCAATAAACTAAACGAACTTTTCTCGTTTATATATTTTTATAGGAGTCATAGTCACCTTGAATAATAAAGTAAGTGGTATGGTTTTATATTGTAGTAGTAACCACGACAGGCGTCAACGGTAATGAAAATGCATTATTATCGACAATGTTCAACTTTGTACATTTATTTCCTCTGGCGTTCTGTTGCCTTTAGGTGTTGAAAATAGTTTTCATGTTTTTCCTCAAAAAAAAAAAAGGAGAAAAAAAAAACAAAATAAACAAACATTCAAAGTAATTATTTACGTGTACACATTCGTTAATTATTTACTTGCCAAGCTTTAATGTTGATTATTAAAGTTGAATACAAATAAAAAATAATAAAAAAAAAAAATAAAATGATTATCTATCGCAGAGTACAAACACAATTTCAATAATTGTCGATTAGTAACAAAATAGAAGAACATTACAAAAAAAAAAAATAGGTCCTAATTATAGAAAATGCATTTTAGTTTCATATGAGAATTTATGCGTAAATGCATAATTGACCCGCATAATTAGCGGGCAGATATAATACACTAAACAAAGCTTCGAGTATTGCTTAATGCTCAATTCTTTACTTTCCCACACACAAAGGACATTAACTCATTCACTATTCAGGACATGCCATATACAACTACCACCACCACCTTACCTTTATTGTATACACTTGCTTGCTCATTCATTGTATTGTATTGTTTTGTGTTGTTTTGTTTAATGGCGACGCCAACGATGGCAACATAAATGGTGCCATACCGTGAAATCACTGAAGCGTATAGTTTGTCAGGTTGCAACCTGGTGTTCTGCGAGGTTATTAATAAAAGTTTTTTTTTTTTGTTTACAAAATTTTTGAACCTAAAAATTAGAAACTTTTTCTCGAGAAATGCATTGAAAAATATTAAGAATAAAAAAAATGATCAAGAAACAATCTGAAACTCGAAGTAGAAACTCGGTATAAGTTCGAGCGATTATTTTTTAAATAGATGAAATGGATTCTATCGCTCAAAGTGACGTTGGGAAGGTGAAAATGAGTAGAAGAAGACTCTCACTTAGACAGTTTGCATTTGGTTTAACCAGTTTCAAGTTATAGCATCGTAAATATGGAGTTCCGACAGTACGACCGGCGAAGTGATTCGGTCGATTTCGAGAGTCACATTTATTTGAGGTAGATGCTCTATGCTATGGTAGGCCTATAGTTTCGGATGTCGATAAAAAAGTCGAGAAAATCAACGCAAATCGGATGGTTAGAAGAAAAATTACATTTTATGGAGGCCGCACAAATTAGCACTAAAAAGCCTTTTGGTGACTGGCGACGAAATGAAAAAAATCAGTAAGTAAGGATTGCTGTGTATTTGGTGGGTTTCGCGGGGAAAAATATAACATGAGTAGTTCCCGTATGATGAAACATTGCAAAGATTGAAGATTGGGATGGGAATTCTCTTTCATCAGAATAACACTAAACCACACACATCTTTGGTAAGCCGCGCAAAGCTCCGACAGCTCGGAATATAGGATCCGGAACTCTAACAGTCCGGACCCAAAGCGATCTTGTTTTTTTTTTTTTGTCCATATCAAATGCTCTTGTTGGCTTCAAGAGAGGCTTGTACAAAATACTTTTTTTCTGTTTTTTGCCAAAAGGACTATTATGAGAGGTGAACTTTAAAATTGCCTGCTAAATGGCAAAAAAAATATCGAATAAAATGGCATATTTTTTGGCTAAGTTCGGATAACGGCGTAATCTCTTATAGTCTTTGCAATACGGAAACAGTATAGCCACCAAGCATGAAATTTGAAATTCTTCAAACTCTTCTGATATTACTTATATATCAAACAAAATATTCCGAACGTTCAGTTAATTACTTTCTTTATTTTCCTTTATTTTCCTCATCTTTTAATAATAATTTAAAGTTTATTATTAAATATGGTCACCCACACAAATCTACACTTAATTTGGGACTTTATTTATGGAAAACTATTTGGTAAGAAGATCATAAGCCAAAGCTAAACAGAATATGAGGCATGATTTCGGCCCATTAAGTTCCATCCATAGATTACGAATTGGCAACTTCAAGTTGAACGCTGAAACAGTAAATTATTCATAGAGATCTAACATACCAATACAAATGGTCAAATAACCGGAAAAATGTATCGATTAAAAACTTTACAAATATTGCATCTCATACAAATACATTTTTATATATTGTAAATTGGTGATCGATGGACGCGAAAACTTCTGGACGGATTTTCACGAAATTTTGCATGTGTGTTCGTATTCACACAAGGATGGTTTAGGTCAAAAAAAATTGTAAAATGTAATTTTGACCCTGGGCCTAATGGGGGCCTTGAAACCGGAAAAAGCCATATCTTTGGATTGATTAGACGTAGAGACTTGAAACTGGGCTCATTTGAAAGATGGTTAAAAAAAATTTTTAGCGTTCAAGGTGTTCAAGGGATTTCCGGGAATTGGACCTGGGACCCATATGTGGACCCAATATAGATTTTTGACCATTTTTTTTATTTTTATTACAGGTGAGCACTTAGACGAGATTTTAGAAATTTTTGACACGGGGCCTAATGAGAGCCTTGAAAAAAAGTCATACATTTGGATTGAATAAACGTAGAGACTTGAAACTGGGCGTATTTGAATGATAGTTAGTCGTGTTTATGGGATTTCCAAAATTTGAACCCACATTTTTTGAACAATTTATACCAAAGAGAAGCAAAAAAAAAAAAACGCGAACAAAGCCGCGGGTACCTTGCTAGTATTTATTTAATATAAATCTTTAAAACAAATTTTAGTGTAACCTTCGTTCAGTTAATTACTTTCTTTATTTTCAGAACTTTACCCCCAACTTTAAATATAAATTGTCGCGCAATTCATGCCGCAGCAAATCAATCATTTACGTAATCGCCTTTGAGAAAGCATTAGCATTTCACACAGTTGACACCAATGACTATTTTTTTTTTGTTTTCATATAAATTTATATATTCCAAAAAAAAAAAAAACAGGGAAATTATATACACCAAAATAAACAAAAAAAAAAAAAAAAACTAAAACCAAACTCACGCACAAAATCCAAAACTAAATTGTCATTTTGCGTGTTTTTAATTACACAAACCATAGATCGACTAGAACAATAACTGAAGGCATAATGTTTCTTTATAAAGCAAATACCAAATTCCAAATTTAAGCGCTTAAAATAAAAAAAAAAACCTACAAACAATTAAAGGTCTACAAAAAAAAAAAACAAAGTACGCTACAATTTATGCCTACTGTCGTACAATTCAAAGCGGGGAAGCACATGAAACATGTCTTCAAAATGAAATGTATTCGCGTCAAGTGGAAGTTTAAAAGCAAAAAAAAAAAAAAACAAAAAAAAAAGAGTCAGAAAAAAAAAAACCAAGTAAAGAAATATTTTGCATTTCTGCTTTGTAGCTGAACACTGAGTAAAATAAGAGTTCTTGCAGTTGTGTCGAGCTGAGAAAACACCTGCTTTTGGTGCTAATATTGGCGCCTTGGCAATCAGCTTGATGCATATTTAAATTAAAGGAGTTTTTTTAATGCTTTTTTTGGCTGCTTATGTTTTTATATAATGGAATTTTCGGCATAAAATTTAAATGGTTTAATAAAAAAAATGGAGACTTAAAATTTAAATTAAAGAATAATAGGGTAAAAGGCTTTATTTGGTCTTCTCGGCCTTCTCCATTTTCAGATCCCAAAAACAGAATTGAAATTATGCATGAAATGTCTCCTTACGGTTACATAAAATAACGGTTTATTTTTATAAATCATGCACAATATTCTCATTTCAAGAACATTATTCAAGCTTAAACAACACTTGACAGATATTGTTATGTTTTCAGATGAGAATGACAGTGCAAGAACGATTGTTCTTAACAAAACAATGATTTTTCTTGGTACAAAAGCTTTTTTTTCTTACCAAAAGAATGATTGTTCTTGGTACAAAAGCGTTTGTTCTTGATAAAACAGCGATTGTTTTTGATACAAGAATAATTTTTATAGATAGAAATACAATTGTTCTAGTTACAAGATCGATTGTTCTTAATTGAGAAATAATTGTTCTGAAACAAGAACGAAATAAGAACGATTGTTCTTGGTACCTGATTGTTTTTAATACAAGAACGATTGTTCTTGATACTAGCAATGAAAGTTCTTGATATACGATCGATTGTTTCCAATTTAGAACGATTTTTATAAACACAAGGACAATGCTCAGACCGATAAAAAGCTATTGGGTCCATAAATATAATGTTCTTGATACAATGATAGTTCCTATAACTGTTATTGACACAAGAACGATGGTTCATCATATAAAAACGATGGTTCTTTATACAAAAACGATAGTTCTTTATACAAAAACGAATGTTTCTGATGCAGAAACAATTATTCTTAATAGAAGAACGTTTGTTTTTGGCACATTAATGTTCGATTTTGGTACAAGACCATTTTTTTTTAAATCTAAAATATTTATTCGAAGAGATATAGTACAAAATCGATAGTAAAAACCCTCTTTAAAGTTTTGTAAACAGTTTAAGACAAATTTTACCATAATTTGAATATATTTTCAAAACCTAGCAACTAAAGCTAAAAAGACAACGACAATTTAATTGAAAAAAAAACTCCTTCATAAATAACCCATCGACCTGTAAATCTATACAAATAACTACAGTTACAAATGACTTGAAAAAGGATACAACTAGATATTTTAGACAAAACACATACAAATGTATTAGCCAACTAGTAACCAACTATCTAGCATATATGCCACAATTGATCCTTTCAAAGTTCAAAGGAAATTTCTAGCAAGTAATGAACTAAAAAATAAATGCATAGCACAAAAATTTCTATAAAAAAAAAAAAAAAAAATAGAAATGAATAAAAAATCGAAAAAAGAACATGCTACCATTAACAATAAAATATATACAACACGGCAGGCAAAATGTTTTTATGTATACTTTTTTTTTTTTGTTATCAACAATCTCGTTTTACCAAATAACAAACGCGACCGACACGGAGGCAAAGTTATGTGTAAAAAATTGGAATGAGTGTTTTAGGAAAAAAACCCAAAAAAAACTAAGTTAGAATATTATTAGTAAAAATTCGATAAAGTACGAAAAAAATGTACGCTACAAAAGTTTATAAAGGACGTCATTTGTATTTAATCGAAAACAGCTGATCGAACACATGTTTTGTCGAAAAGTGATTTGAAACCGCACAAATTATCGTTTGTGATTTACAGAACAGTCCCGAAAATTATTAATTTTATATACTTGGCAAATAAACTAATTCAAGACATTACCAATAAATAGTAGCGTATTAGAAACGTCAGCATGAATCGGAAAAATTGTGTAGATTTTGTGGGTGGTGCACGTTAGGTGAGCAATAGGAAGCATAGAAGGAGTGGCAGGCATTTCAGAAGGCATAAGCAAGCAGCAAGTAAGCGCCAGGCTGATAATGGTGTCGTCGTCGGCACAAACTTACCGACTCACTCACTCACTCAGTTCGCACTATCTCTTTCTTGTATGTGTTATGTACCTGTGTTCCTTCCTTATGGCAACAGCAAGAGGCTTGGTTGGTATAATATTCGTATAACTCAAATTGGTAGGATAACTTGGCAGTTGTTAGTACCAATGTGCGATTGTGCCAAACGTTTTTTTTTTTTTTTTTTTTTGGAGGGGTAATGCGGTGTGTAGAATTTTCTTATTGTTGTTGGTGGTGGCAGCAAACGCGGCAGTTGTATTTTTTGTTCTGTAGATACCTGCAGTCGCGCTTCCATTAGCAGCAAAAGTGGTAGCAGCAAAAGCGGCTGATGACGCTAATATCATGAGTCGTCGTCGTCGTCGTGAATGTTGCTTATATTATAACATTGCATGCCACACGGCATAGGGAACGTACCATGGAACCTACCCCCGTGCAAGGTGTAACTTTGCCAGTCAGCCAGCTAGCCAACGTTTATGTTTATTAGTGTATGTATGCCGCTGTCGATTTTTTTTATAGAATACAGTGTGCTTCATATTTATAGAACAGTTTTAAAAAAATAGCATTAATTTGTTTTACTACTTTATAATTTTCAGGACTATTCTGTAAAATATAAATCGCAAGAATCTGTGCGATTTCAAATCACTTTAAACGAAAGTTTAGATTTATAAACTGTTTGTGAATTATAAGCTTGTTATAAAAAAATATTAATCATGGTACAAAAAATTTACAATGATATTAAAATTTTCTAGTAAAATTTTCTGCTGAATCCGAATATGAAATCAGATATTAAGAAAGAAGATCAGTTTTCGAATTATAGCTACATTTCCGTCTGTCGGAAAAGTCAAAGTTTTGTTCTGATATGAAGATCTTACCATGTTTATTATATAATTTTTTGGATATGAGCAATCCAAACTTTAATTTTCTGTTGAACTTAAATTGTAAAAATTAACGATGGGTTCGGCAGGGGAAATTAGTGTTGAAGCACAAAATTGCAGACAGACGGACATAGTGAACTAACTTGTTATTATAAAATGGATTCCGGACTTGACTTCAGCAGCCCCAAACACATAAAATAAACATAATCGTACATCCAGAAAATTAGAAAATCAATAGAAACTGATAGCTTAAGCAAGCAAAAGACAAGATTTAAATGTTAAACTATTAAGAAGCTTATATGAACCGCGGAACTATTGCTCTTGATATAGGAACTATTGTTCTTGAAACATAACTAGTGTTTTTGACACATGAACAATTGTTCTTGATACGGCAACTATTGTTCTTAATGCAGAAACTATTTTTATTTTATAGGTACTATGTTCTTTATACAGAAACTATTCTTTAAACAGGAACTATTATTCTTGATACATGAACAGTTATTTTCGATAGAAGCAACTATAGATTTTGATACATTATCTATTAATCTTTATAATTTTTAGACACACTGTATTTATATATAATTTTATTCTATGTTTGTATGTGTGTACCTGCTGCTGCTGCTTATTTGCCACAATATGCGGCAGGTTCTATTCTGACGCTACCGCTGCTGATGACTGCAAATGTTGCCTATCAGCATACTACCACCACCATCACCAACACCCTGCTGCTGCTGCTGCTCTTGCTGCCACCATTAACAACGTTGCCGCCTTTGCCTTTACCTTTTACCGTCGTCGTAGTCAGCGTCGTCATCATCAACGTCGTCGTTGTTTAGTTGGTTTAAAGTTTTGTCGTAGTAGCAAATAAAATTTTAGTTAGTCATTCGTCGTCAAGGATACAGTGCGTTTCGTAGCCATTGCTCCTTCATACTTTGCTGTTAGTCCTTGCGCGTTGCATGTGTTTTTCTGTTACACAAAAAAACGTTGCCACAGTTACCCGGTGTTGTGTGTGGCACAAACAAAACGATCGAACCTAACAAACAAAAAAATACAACAAAAAAAAAACCAATTCTAACAACGCGCACTAAAATTGATTGTGAAATAATTTTCTTTCTTTCGTTTTTTTTTCTGGTACGAATTCGTGCAATGTTCAGCAGAAATATTTCAGAAATTTAAATATTTCTAGCACGAACGAACGAATCGCATTGCATGAGAGCGCAGCAAATCTAGTAAAATAAGTGAACCAAATAGATTAAACAAGGACAGCAAATAGCAACAGTAGCAGCCGCAGCGGCAGCAATACCGAAAGGAAACGGAAATTTAGTATAGTGCGACTTAACTCTAGCAGCTAGCAGCAAGCAGGCCAAATTATTTAGCCTCGCTAGGTCTACCTAGTGAAAAATATTAGCCATTTCCGGCGCTTGCGGCAGCTGAGCACTCAACTTACGTCGAACTCATACAACAACAACTTCAAAGACACATAACACAACGAAATATTACGTTATAACGTTGAAATTCAAATTTGAACTTTAGTCAAGTGTCAAAGCTCAAAGGATTAACATGTCCTGTGCGCTAAACTCATACTACAAAACAAAACTCAAACACAACTTAGTGCACTAAATTTATGAGTGAAAAGACAAAAAAAAAATAAAATAATAAGCTGAGATTTTGTATCTTAAAAGTGTTGCATAAAAGACTAAAAAAAAAAAAATTATAGAAAGAAACATTTTTTCACATACAAACTTAAAAACTCAGCACACTTTAAATTTAATTAAAATACAAGGAAACACATTCGATCTTGAGGTAAGTTTCTACTAGTTTTTTAATTAAAACTTTAAAACGAAACAAAAAATCTCTAATTTGCTTACATTGAATCTTGGCACTGGGAGAATTCACAGTATCTTTTTTCTACAATTCTGTGGTTCTTTGGGTGCCAAAGCTTAATGTGGAGAGCGAAACAACATAGAGAATGTAAATACAAAAAGAAAAAATAAAAAACTACGAAATAGAATTCCAAATAAACTCTCGGATTTTGCACGAATTTATGGCAAATTTTAAGAAAAAAATAATTTTTAAAAAATTTTCGAAGCTTGCAGTAGTTTTAATTTTTATTTCTCTAACACGTTGAGAGTTTTATAATTAAAAATTGTCTTAAAAAACGATAATTAATTACTTTATTCTTATTCTCGAATATAGAAGCAATTGCGCATATTTTCTTATAATTTTCTTAAATATTTAAATTTAAAACCAAATATCTTCTGAAAGATTCCAAATTTAAAAAAAATTTATATGGGATAAAATCCAACGTAAAAAAATATTCCTAAATTGGAATTTAGTATTTTAGTAGCGCTCAGATTTTTTGAAATTCATTTCCAAGTAGTTAGGAAGTTAAAATCAAATAGGAGATTAAGCAGGTTGAGACAGATTTTTTTTTTTTAATTTTCCAAAATTATTGTCCTAAAAATAAATTAGAGTTGCTTCAAAACTCAGTCTTTTAAGTTAAAAATGTGCAGGTTGAGAGACTTTAAAATTATTGAATTAGTATGAAATTAAATATTAAATTTATTTATGCAGGTTGAGACAATTCAAAATTGTTAAATCAATATGAATTATGCTATTAAATTAATTTATTTAATTAGATATCTACTTTTTTCAATTCCAACGGCAAATGCCATTTTATATACGAAATGAAAAATCTTAAAGAAAAATGTCTCTAGATGGATATAAATATTCCTAAATTCCGTTTCAAGATGAAAATATAACAAAAACTGTTATTATATTCGATTTATTCTACCACCTAATTTAACTGTCTCAACCTGCATTTTAATTTAAAAATTTCACATACAAAACAAAATTGATGGCAACATCGTAACGTTTAATTCTGGGCTTTTCTTTGGAGGTACATTCTTCGTCGTTCTGGCGGCTGTAGGAAGATGATTGCAGGTTGCCACCCCAACGAATTTTTGGTGCTTTTGATTTGTTTATTGACAAATACTTACCAAAGGTAAAATTCAGTAAAGTTTCTTAAATATTCTAAAATGCTGGTTGCCATCGCAAGTAGTGGCAACTAGCAAGTCTCTCGCCTACTTTATGCCATTGTACTAGCTCTCAGTGTAGGCATGCGATATACATCGAAGTACTGAACACACAACTATAGAAGGGGGCAATGTACTTCTGATTAGATAGGGACGGTCGAGCGGGTATTTCATTAGCTCTTTTTTTTTTTGTAAACTTTTCCAAATTTTCCATCTGTGTTCCAGAGAAAATAATATTGTTTTGGAGACAATGGCTCTTCAAAACTAATTGTTTGATTTCTTCAGTACACATCTGGCAATATTTCTCAAAAAAAAAACCCACACTAAACTAAATCTATCTAATTTTTCTTTATCATTCAATTCATTTTTAAAGAGTTCTTTAATCCCAAAATTACAAAATTATCTTGAAACTCTTCCGTTAATTTATGTCAAGTTCAAGAATCATAAAATTAACGTTTACAAAGTTGTCTTTTATATTAAAAAGAATCTTTTAGAAAGGTTAAAAGCTTTGACGTGAGTTCATAGAAATAAATATACTATATGTACAATACATAAAAGGTAAAAGATGGTGCATATATGGCAAGACAACATTTAGACAATAGCTTAAACGTTAATGCGCACTGCTCGATTTTAATTAATTTAAGACATGCAATCAACTTTTATAGACAACATTAAATAATGACGAAGAAGATAAATCGGAAATAAATTGTTTAACAATGAAAATTGTTTGTGTCCTTAAAAAAAATAGAACTAAAAAGTAAATTAGGAAAAAAATATAGAAAGATACAAAACTATAATTTTTTATAGCAAATGTTTGAAGATCAAAAGCCAAAAAAGGGTCTCTTTAATGGTTCCTAAGTCCGTATTTTCTACAAAATAAATATTTTTTGGGAAGGTTTTAAGTCGCTTTTATATTTAAGCTTTAAAAATAGTCGTCACTGGCTTAAACAAGCTAAAAGTTTTTTACTTCCGTGAAAAGGTGTTGCAGTGAGTGGCAATTTGTCATTCACATGTCGCAGCTCACCCTACAGCTTGGATATTAATAAAATATATAACAAAAAGAGTTGCAACTGAGTTTATTTTTTTAAATATGAAATTCTTGCCAGCAAATTGGCCAAGAATTTAGGAAATGAAAAACCACCTTAAATAGTTCGAATAGTGTTCCTAAAATTACGAATGCTTATGAAAACTTGAAGTGATTTTATTTGTTCCAGTTAAAATTTTTATAAAGAATGACAGATGCTGACCTCAAAATTAATGGTGTATACGCCTCATTTTTATGGCTCACTTTAAAAACTGGGAGTTTCAACTCTTGATAGACTTCAGCTGTTAGAGATTCTGTAGCATTTGAGTCCATTTTAAATTGATTAACTTTAGAGATACTTGCTCAACATGAATTTTTTACAATTCTATTTATTCATCCAGTTGCTTACGCAAGACTTGAGTATATTCAAAAACTCAGCAAAATACTTCTCTCTTAATTGTTTTAAGGAGAAGGGTCAAGATGGTTTAAAATGCGTTCAGGCGTCGAACTTATTTATCTAAACTTGTACATGATACACTAAATGGCTTTCAAAAAACCTATGTTAAAAGATATTACCGTTGTTACTAGGGGTTATTATGACCCAACTGCTTGGTCTTCAAACTTTTCTACATTTATCAGTTCTCTGTGAGTGGTTATTTGTCATTCACATGCAGCTGTACGAACGACGATTTTAAAAAGATATGAAAAGAATCTATTTTAAATTTGAAAGTTCAAAACTAATTTTAGAATTTAGAAACATTAGGCTTTAAAAAAATACATCTGTGCAATACCCACAGTTACTTCCAGGCAAAACACCTTATTACGTGTGTATAAATCAATCACTTTTAAATATTTTTCTTTTTTTTATACCAGATCATCAGTCAACATAAAAAAAAACTACTACTTAAATATAAATATATATTTACATACATATGTATGCATTGCATATCTAATTATAAAATCGCTCATGACTGTTTTGCGTTTCGATAATTGCATACTGGCACACTGGTCTGGGTATACTATTGGTCGGCGTTTGCCAGTAATGACGACAACCGACAATGTTGCCATATATTCAAGTAAACTGCTCAAACAATGAACCCTAAAATTTCCTAGAAATGAAATGAAATTACATTCGAACTTATCTTGATTGAGAATTATATTTTTTTTTAATGTATTTTACATATACAAGTGAGCCAGACAGCCTGTTTGCGTGTAACTTGAGGGTGAACTACTCGTGAACATACATGCATGTGTGAGATATATAAATGTATCTAAAACAAAAAAAAAAAAAAAAAAACTATGGCTACTAATGTATATTTTTATGTATATAACTTATACATACAATGTAAAATAGATTTGCATATTAAATCACTACTTTTGATGCAATTACTTACCAATAATTTATTATTGAAAAAAGAGAAAAATTAGTCAGGAAAATAATCATGCGTAATAATCTCTAAGTAAAAAAATAATATAATTTATTACTTTTATAGTAAAAAAATAATAATAATACTTCACGCAATGCCTTTTTAAGTGTCTTATTTTTTCTTTGCCAAAAAAGCAACAACACTCTTATAGGCTTTGCTGTTGAACATTGGCAACTGTTAAATTATTGTAACGAAAAATCTTACACTTTTTTCGTTTTAGCTTTTTTATCCAAATTGTTCTGCCATTGGAAAAATATTTTATATACCCAAACTTAGTACAAACTTAGGGCTTTCTACAATATTAGTGTTATTTAAGTCGCGTTTTTGAGGCTTTACAAAATCAAAAACTCTGAGCAAATCAGGCAAACAGATTCGTTTCGGAACCTTTCAAACTTCCCTTATCAGTCTTTGACTGCTTTCATTTTCGACTTTGGAATGCAGGCTTCAAAGGAAAACCGCATGAACCTATTGTGAACCCAAAAAGCTCAGCGAATGACAATTGCACCCAAAGAAGAATTTAAAGAGATGTCTTAAGAATTTACTCTAAAGCCTAGAAGAACGATTTTTCTTTCTTTATTCAGTTTGTCCAAAAGTTTGTTACGCATTGAAGGAGGCATCGGAGACCCCATAAAGTATATATATTCTTGATCAGCTCGATGAGACGAATCGATCTAGCCATGTCCGTCTGTCTGTCCGTCTGTTTGTTGCTATGCGACTTATTCGATGAAGATATAAAGATATTGGGCTGAAATTTTAAACTTAAGCTTTTCTCGGCAACGACTAGGTTAAGTTCGAAAATGAGAGTGCCACGCCCATTTTTAGGTATAGCCCCCATACAAACTTATCGATTTTTTTCAATTTTTTGTTTCAAAATAGTAATTATTTATGAATGTACTCGCTCCCAATTGGGTAAAAACATTTCTTTTGTCATCCAGGGTCAAAACCAAGACGCCACGCCCATGTAACGGGTATTTCAGCTTCGGTTCCACCGAAGTTAACGTTTTTCTTTTTTTTAATTCTGTTTTCATCAGGGTTAGTCAGTCGGCTGACATAGAAGTAATCCTGGTTCGAATATTTTTTATTGATTTAAAATAAAATTCACGGTTCAAATTTCTTATGGGTATTTTTTTCATATTTTTTATTCTAATTATTTTGATATTTATTTTTAATATTTAGTTACATCAATTTTTTACTCATTCCATTAGCAAACTCAACTTCAATAAAACTCAGGAAAAAATACTAAACACACCGAAACATCGAAACTTCCGAGCATTTTCTTCAAGTAGCACAAACTTTAGTAATAATTTTTCTTAGATTTTTTTTTTTTTCGTCGACAGTTTCCGCTATGGCATAAATTTGCATTAATTCATATAAAATGCATTTTTATTTTTTTTTCTTTATAAATTATCCTTCTGTAAACGGCAGTCACTACGTAACAAACACGCAAAAAAAAACAGTAAAGAAAATTCGATGGCACGAAGAATTTTTTTTTTTTTCGGCAAATTTGCATACAAATACAAGAAGAAAAAAATAAGAAAAATACCAAACAAAAAAATAAAAAAAGAAAATAGTTTGCACAAGTAAAAGCTGTGAAAATGTGGAAAAAAAACTTTTCCAAGCGTTGAAATTATGCAGAAGTAGCTTTAGTGTTTCTATTATTTTTTTGTTGTTGGAAAGTAATTTCCTCTGAAATGCGCGTTGCATGCAGTTTATTTTAGAGAAATTTTCCGAAACACAAGCAAGGCACAATATTAGGCCTAGTACAATAACATATATAAAAGGGCATAATTTAGTTTAATCGCTTGCAACAAATCTAAATTGATCGTTAAGCTGTATGGGTAAATACAATACGTCAGCGCGCCTAAAAGCATGCAACAACAAAAAAAAGAAATAATTTCAATATTAACAACACTTTTGCGTGTTTCAAAAATCAACTCAATAAAATTTTATATACATAATTTATGCTTCAAAATATTTTATACTCTACTCTTCTATTTTTTTTTTTTTTTTTTTATTACAGTGTGGTGTATGCGCCCAATTAAAACCCCAAATCGTGTACATATAATAATATGCCGCCACAACAGAATTCTACACTAATTGACGACAATCTTGACGCCTGTCCATCATTATTGAATTTACCTGAAGAACTATTGCAACGTTATAGTCCCATAATGCCACCAAAAAATCAACAACAACAGCAACGTCAATATCAAAAAAATCAAGACAAGAATAATAATAACAATAATAGTAGCAACAGCGACAGCGACAGTATTGTATATAATAAATTACCAAATGGACTACAAGAACAGCAGGAGCAGGACATGATACAAGGACGCTTACAATCGCATGGGGAACAAGTAGTTGAATATCATAATGAACGTCAAGTGCCAGAGCACAAATATCAACAAAAACACCAACAGCAACAGCAGCAGAAGCGTTACGAAGGCAAATATAAATATTATCGTAGCGGAAGTAGCCGTGCAGGAGCTGCTAGTCGTCGTAGTCGTTCAATTTCATTATATGGCGTCAATAGTACAGTGGTAAGTAAATTAAAAAAAAAGAAATTTCTAAAGAAATTTTATAAAGCAAAAAACAAAACCGTTTTTATTTTTTGTAAATTTATAAAATTTTATTTCATTAATCGATTGACGTAAACATTTGCATTGAAGTTTTTCCTTTTTTTATTACTTGATCACTTTAGACTCGATACAGAAATGTTTGGCGTAAATACCTTTTTAAGCAGCATCGTATATTATTCGTTTCCCTTTTTTAAGCATGAAAGTATTTTTTTTGAAAGTACTTTTTACTTGAAAGTACTTCAGCTTAGTATTGATATTCAAGAAGTATTTTTTTATCAAAAACGCTAATTATTGGGAATAGAAATAAGTTCTAACTAAATGGTAAACTATATCAACGTTTGCTATAATTTCTGCCTATCTTTCAGGCAATCAGTACTACGGATCCTATTTTTAAAATAGTCTTTGATTTTAGACCGATCCAAAAATTTTTCATAGGCTCATACAAATGAATGTACTGCTCGGCTAAACCAAACACAACAAAAATGGTAGTCGTTAGCAAAAATCCCATTGAAGGGTCTTCCTAGTGTCATTGACGACTCTTGCAACATGTGTATTGGCGTTGTCGAGCTGAAAAATTATTGCAACATGTCTTTTGGCATATTGTGGACCTTTGTGCTTCAATGCGCGTCTTAATTCCATTCACCAGTGATGGTTTCGTTAGGTAAGAATCGACATCGACATATGTAAACTAATTATAACGAACACTATAAGATTATAAAACTAAATTTCTGAAGAATCATCCGGAGGTCTCTTATTTTCAAATATTCTTTCTCATTTGAAGAGTTCGTCCCATACTAAACCTTTTCATTTTTTTTCAATATTTTTTCGATTTTTTCCCTTTTAGCGCGGCTGAGAGGGGGGTTTATTTATTTTTTTTTAAGAAAAAAAAAACTTTCCTCTTCCCTTCCCCCCTTTTTTTTCTCTTTGTTACAAAATTCTACTGTTTAATTTAATTCACTTCTGCTCAATTCATTACATGCGTTTTCTTAATCGTAGTCAAATCGTTCTGCTGCAGTTGTCTTCAAAAGTGCATTGTCAACTTTTCTATCTCTTCTTCTTATTAGTTTCTTTTTCTAACAATCACCTGTGCATGATCATTCCTTCGTTTCATACCGCAACCAGCAGTCATGCGTTCATGCAGGGTGATGCAGTGGGGCGAAACTCATGTTCATAACAATATTATTTTATTACTTAACTTATAAATGCCAATATCGATATTACTTTTTATTTTAAAGTCTACTTAATTCTCTTCACTTCTGTTTTATATAAATTAAACAAAATTTCTTTAACTCAAAATCAATTGAAGAAACTTTCAAGCAATAAACTTCAAATATTTTTCTGTCTACACAGGAACAAGGTCACAAAGAGATTCCCATTTGGCTGTACGAGGAACCGCGCTATGTTTCTGGTGTAACAAATAAAACTACATGCAATGACATAATCAAAGCGCTGATTGATGATGAAATAAGTAATGGCAACGAACAGTTTAACTGCAAACGAAATAAAGGTTAGCAATCAATAAAAAAAAAAAAACTACAAAACTACAAAAAACATGCAAACATTTTGAACTGCTTAGAAGAAATATTTTGTATGTAGTTCATTTCAATTTATTTGATGTCCCCATAATATAGTATCAAGGGAATTTATATGTATTTAGCGCATAGAAATAGCAATAATTTTATGAGTTTTTTTTTTCATTTTATTTCGGGTTTATTTATTTTGATTTTTCATTTCTGTTTTTTTTTTTTTTTCTTTTTTTGGTTTTATTAAAATCAACAACAACAAAAAAAATTCTGGCTTAATTTGTACGCTGCGCACTTCCGTTAAATGCCTTCTATACAAACACACGCACACATATATACACAATGGCGCCATTTCCGCTCGCAACTAAGATGGCGGCACAGCAGCAAAAACAACTTTGCGTGACTACAGCGATTACGTTATAACGGAAAGTTGGCGTGGCATCGAACGCAGCTACGATGGCAACATGACCATTTTGCCCGTTTGGCGTGCGTGGAGTCGTGTCCACAATGAGGTAATGAACAGCTTAGCTAGCTACCTTTATACACTACAAACAAACCAAACCGACTACAATAAATTCGTACTATACTGAATCTAGTAAGCAGTGATTGCATAATAAGCGTTTTTTTATTTTGTTTTTTTTTTTTTTTTTTTTTTTTTTTTTAAGTTTAATGCAAACGCCATGTTGTGGTCTGTGTAGCCGCCAGTTAGAAATCAACATTTACAGAGAGTTGGGTGTCCTGAATTTCATGTACGCCACAATGGCGCCACACGCAATCAAATAAAGCAACAACAACAAAATAAAATAAAATAAAAAATGGTAACCAAAGAATTAGAAATGTGAAATTCATGTTAAAGCATTTTCATTGTTTGTATGAGTTAATTATGGGCACACATTAGTTGACTTTTATGTTTAAAATACAATAAAAAAGAAATTATTGATAAGCTGTTTTGTGTTGGGTATTAAAAGTTAGAGGTCTTACATTTAGTTGCCTTCTGAACAGTATCTTGTTCGAAGACTACATTCAAAAGCGAGGTGCCACTTTTTAAAATTCCAAAATGGCGCACTCAAAATGAAGAAAGATTTAAAAAAAAAAATCGATTGGAATATTTTTAAAAGTTCTATTTTAAGGTTGTTCTAAAGAAATGACCATGTTTTTTCCATTTAAAATTTTTAATGGTATTTTGAAGAACTTTAATCGTTTATCTCGGAGACTATAAAATACATGGACCGCCAACGAAACGTATACTCTCCTAATCCGTCTCTTACAAACGGTTTTTCTCTAGCCCCATACAAATCTCCACAAAAAAAATATTTTTTCACGAATAATATGTAATCTAGGAACTCTAAATTTAGTATAGATTTATGATACCTACAATAGTCCCAATGAAATATCGCAACGTAGGAATAGTCCTATACAAATTTACCACAATTATTTTATTTTTTGTATAAAAATACAAAACAATAAAGTAAGGAATATAAAAATTGGGTACAGTGCTTCTTGGGTACAGGGCTTCTTGGAGTCAATAGTATTAAACAGCAATCAACAGGCTTTATATTTACATTTTTAAGCAAATTCTTTTCGAAATTACCAATCTTTTCAAATCCAAAAAGGTTAATTTAGGCGAATTCAAGGATTTTAACCAACAGAATCGTCTGGGATCTTTTTTTAAAAATGTAACTGTTGCACAAACTTCAGCCTACTAATTGTTCTGCATAACACGATGTTCTTAAATTATTAATAATTCCAATTATAAATGTTTCCATTACAGCTACGCCTATCACTAAAACATCGAGGCGAGATCAAGGATCCAATGCTACAATGTACAACCAAAAACAAAAAATGCTCAATTTTTAAATATTTTAAAAAACTATTCTGCGGAACTAAAAAACAGAAAACTACAAAACCAGTGTCGAACAAAACCAAAGAGAATTGTTTACTAACGAAAAAACAGCAAATACCTAATGAGTTTCTCTTTGTTATATTACCGGATCAGCTTTACGATAAGAATACGCCAGTGAAGCCAACACAAAAACGACAACATACAAAAAATCTTAGATCCGTGGAGAATATGATGGATTCGAAAATAACAAAATCAAAACTGTATAAATTAGCCGAGACACGCGTTGGTTCATTGCGTAAGCGACAAAATAGCGCACGGCGACAACGTTGCGAAGCGCAACTTGCACTGGAGGCAAATAATTGCATACGCCGACGTAAGGATGCGCCATTACGTAATTCCTTACGTAATAAACTTGCGCAGAAACATGCCGAAATGAATGCGCTTTATGAACGCGAATCAGCGCTGACGAAACAACTTACGCAAAAGTGTGAACTTTATAAGCTGCAAAATGAACTTTATACAAATTCTCCGGCAACTGCAACAAAGCTGGAACTTTCCGTTGGACAAATTCAACGTAATATTGAAAATTATGCTGAGGAAATTGTTAAAACCGAACATGAATTGCTCGAATTGAAGCAGGAAATTCGTGATGATATTTCGATTATTAATAATTTAAAACGTATGACTATTGAGGAAACAAATAATGATGATGATGCGAATGAATGTGGTGTGCCAATAATACAAAAGGAGACAAAAAATGTAGAAGAAAATGTTAAAAAAGCTCAAGTTGCTCAAAAAACTGAGGAAAAAGAAAATGTTGAAATGCAAGAGATGCAATTTGTTGATAATATTTATGAATTTTGCGATAACAATGCAAGTGTTTTAGTTTAAGTGTTGATATTATTTTTTATAAATATAGTTATACATTTTATATATATATATATACACAATAAAAAAATATATATTCCCAGTTTTTATAAAAAAAAAAAAAAAAACAAAATGAGTTTACATACAACATCTAATTCAGATAATTTTAGGTAGAAGAACTGCTTTTAAAATTGCCAAAAGGAACAGCAATATATTTTTGTCTCACTTTCTTTCTTTTTTCTGTACGATATTTTTTTAGTCTGTACAAATATATTTTAAGTAGTTCCGATCTAGAAGCTTAAAAAAAGGAATATGTATATGTAAGAGACCATTATTCCCGAATAAATAAAAACAAGGAATAAAAACCATAAGTATTCGGCTTGGTAAATCAACTTATCTAAAAATTAACAATAATGAATTACCGAAATTTGGAAAACGATTTATCAAAGCTAGTGCTTTGTTGAAAAACCGCAGAAACGCAACGGTCAAATCAGAAGTCCTCTTTCGCCCCAGCTGAATTTAATATCTGACACGGTTCATGGCACATGGACTGGGCTTTGCTACACATAGCCATTTTGAAAGAAGCTCAAAGTTGAGTGGATAAATCTTTACGGTCTTAGGATGCATCGTTTTATTGTCACGGATCTACATAATACCAAAAAAGCTGGTAAAAATGTGAGTCCAACGAATGCCAATACTTTAAATTAACTTTTTATGTTTCTGGACCGGCGCATGCACATTGTGTTTGATGAACTGGCTGCCGAGACCATCGAGTAAATGTATGAGCTGCCGATCTTGAGCACTGACATTCCCTTCAGCATTAAAAGACTTCGAATACTTTAAACTAAGATAATGCAACGAATTTCTTGCGCGCTCACGTTCAGACGTGTCGCAATTAGAACACTTAAACGGGATAAACGATACCTACTCGCTTATTGACAAGTGCTGCAGATACAATAAACGTCTAAAGACTCATGTCAACCGATGAAGGAGCCCATTCATCCAAATCTATTCTGTCGCCTACAAACCTGAAAATATAATTGTTGTAACTTCGTCTTTAAATAATTAAAAGTTCTATAAATTGCAATACTATTCAAACTTACCTTTATATTTATAGGATGTTTCTTTCATTATGAACGTTTTGTTTCAAATGTTTTTTGGCAATGATTTTTTTCAAGATTTTTTATGCAATACCATTATGCATTAAATTTGTTTTTGTAAAGATTAAATTTTGTATAATAAACGGGCAGCGTCATTAACACAAACAAAAATGGTTTTAAACAAATTTGTTTTGTATTTAAAATTGTTTTTAAATACAAAACTTTATGAACCGCCATATTTACAAGTGCACAAATATTTTAAACAACACTATTTCAAATGCAATGCAACACTATTTCAAATGCAATACAACACTATAAAACTGCTGTAAGCAATTTGCAGTGTTGCATATAGCATGCCTAACGAACAGCGCACAACACTGTTTTCAACAAAAGCAAGAAGCAGCGAAAACACATTTCAGTCAACGTTTTTCGCGAACGTATTACAAAAAAAGAAACGTAGAAATATAATTTATATAAAATCAAGTCGCTTACAACATAAACTTCAATAATTTCGGGTAAAATTGATAGCAAAAAAAATAAATAAACTCAAAATTTTACGCAACACAAAAAAAAGTACAAATAAAATTAAAAACGCGAAACAAAAAAAAAAATTGTGCGTGTGCAAAAAGTTGAATTTTTTTTTCTTTTGAAGCAACAAAACAATAAAATAATAAATTAGGTAAGTTAAAAATTATAATTAAATAAAGCATAGCGTAAAAAAGTTGATAGAAATTTGTTAAATGAATAGAAATTTGACACATCAATTATTTATCTTTGTACAACAACGCAACGCGCGCAGCACAGAAGAAAAAAAATAGAAAAAAAGACTCCACGCGGCAGAAGCGCAACAAAAGCAGCTGCTTTGCTGCTGTTAGCAAAATTTTTCCGCGTTGTGAAATAAACGCAGCAAGAAAAAAATGAAAGTGATTACAAAAAAAACAACAACAAGTGCATTTTCTGCATACTTCATGGTGTCATCTAAGCAGAAAAACAGACAAAGAAGACAAAAAAAAAAAAAAGACAAACTACTTTTTTGACGTTTCGATGCTGTTTTAGTTGTTTGTTAGGCTAGATGCGTTGGCGGGAAGTAAATGAGGCATTTCGTGGAAATTACAAAATGATCTACAGTTGTATATGTTTTGTTCGTCGAGTACTGTCGGAAATCCCGCATTCGATGTCAGTCGATCGATCGTTTAAATTTTAAAGCTCGTTAATAGAGCGAAGAAGCGCTACGTTAAATATTTAAATGTGCTTAAAGTTATTAATGCTGCTGCATTTAAATTAATACTTTCTTTTTCATTATCTACACACTTCAAATTTCATTAAATTTTGTGTGGTAATATAATTTTGCTGTGTAGTTTGTAACTTTAATTGAGCGTGGTTTTCGCATATATAGAAGAATAGAAACTAACAGAAGCACAAATTTTTAAGATAGATATTGCTTCTTTCCACATTTAACTTTGTGACAAACGTCGCACACATTCGTCATACGTTCCAGCTGACGATCTCCTCTGAGGTTTCAATTTGGATACATAAATTGACGAGTATAATCTCGGAGAGTAATCCAATATCCTCTTGTCAAGTCAAAACATTGGTAATCAAGTAGCCGTTCATACTTCACATTGTTCAGTCGTTACTAGATCGATCAGACGTACCTAAATCCTACGGGATCGCAAGGTTTTCTTTTCTCCAGCTTTCGTCGGTCTTGCGGATTGTAGTATCACACAGTTTCCACATATTCAATTGATTAATAAATAAATGTACATTAAAAATACTAAAGAAACAAATTTTATGCTTTATTTTTCCAGTAAAAATGGCACGTGGACATCAGAAAATACAATCGCAAGCTAAGGCTCAGGAAAAGGCAAATAAAATGAAGAAACAACAAGGACACAATGTCAATGATCAGAAGAAGGCAGCACAGAAGGCTTTGGTGCATGTCTGTGCCGTTTGCAAGGTTAGTTTAAATAAATTTAATATAAAATTTGAAATACAATTTAATTTTAATCATTTTATTTTTTTTTAGTCACAAATGCCTGATCCTAAGACTTATAAACAGCATTTTGAGAATAAACATCCGAAAAATGATATGCCACCAGAGCTTAAAGATGTTTAATATACAGCTAATTATTATCTAAACGGAGCAGGAGCAGCAGCACCACCACTACTAAAATTATCGCCAATGAAAGCAACAACAACAATAACAACAACAACAATTAGGACAAAAATATATACTAAAATGACAATGTTCTACTTTGGTAGCGGCGCTTCATGAGGACTTCAGTGGACTGTACAATCGCGTTTAAAAATTAATTAAACTTTTTGCCTAAACTATATCCTGGAGATACACAATTAACTAACGGGGGGGAGGGGGTTACCATCAAATTAAACTAAAACAATGAAATCTTTGCAATAATAACAAATTTTCTATAAATAATGTAAATTCTTGGAACACAAAGAAAACAAAAAAAATACCACTTGTAAAATGTTCATTTTTTTCTCTTTTGATACTTTTCAATATTTTATGACTTAAAAAAAAAATAAATCCAATTAATGCAGTAGCGAATTTTACGATTTAAAAATGATAAATATTTAAAAATTGTAATTAAACAAACAAAAAAAAAAGATGCATTCAAAAGCAATTTATGTAATTATACTCAAGAAACAAAAAAGAAAAGAGGAACTATTATACATGACGCTGTTTTATGCTGATTTATTACATTACTAAATATAAACAAAAACATAAAAAAAAGAAACGCTAGCCAACTCTTGTATAATGTACCATATACATCTATTATAATTATACCTAATATTACAATATATTTGTTATTGAAACACCACAGTTCAATATCGAATTTTTCTTTTAAATAGAAAATTTTTCGGTTTTTCTTTTATAAATTGATTTTTTTTTCGAAATAGTTTGCAATTTGTTTAAATTATAATTTGGATAAAAAGAAACGAAACTTAAAAAAAAAATGAAAAACCAATGATTTTATGTTTACAATTCAGTTTCTATATTAAAAATTGATGAATGAACAATACATAAAACACTTTTTTTTTATAATTACTAATAGGGTAAAAACACTTGAAAAGCTGTTGAAGTAACTACTTCAATTTCAGTTGATTGTATTAGCAACAGAGCGAAATTTGATATTATACTTTAGAAATGGAATGTGCACTTGAGTATATTAAACAATTTCTGGCAGCTTAAATGGCAGAAGCGCTTTCGTTGAGTTCAGGAAACGAAACTGAAAAATGGGTGCCAAAATTGCCTGCTTCACCCCTCGAAGTAGAGATCTTTATATATGTAGATGACTAAACAGTCGTGAAATATTACCAAATAAAGAAATGGCATATATGGTTAGACCTAACCAGGGTTTATCAATCTGACCAGAGATAGTGTCTTGTACCACGGGCAGCCAAAAGACCCTGGCTCGATTTGGAACGGCTCTTTTGGGAGTATCGTGGCTTCTGTGGTTTAAACACAAATTGCGGTAAGGTCGAGCTGCGTAAACAACCAAAGCCTGTAGTGGATACAAGCGACCAAAAAGACCAGCCCAAAAAAATATCATAGAGAGTAGAAATTTTCAATAAATATAACATTTAAAAAAATCTTTATTTAAGTAATTAATGAAACATTTAATTAAAAAAAAAAAAAAACAATATCACTTTGTACTTTATGTCCCCAAAATTCAATAATGCTATTCGCCTGAGTCTTTTCTAAACGGGGACTGCACGTTTCAACTTTTACTTATAAAATATAGTTAATTTAATTAATAATTTGTATAAATTTTGGTAACACTTTAAAAAAAAAAGAGCAAATTAAATGCAAATAACAATTGAATTTTAAAGTATTACACGTCTAGTTTAAAATGTCACATAAATAAATAATGCTACGAGCAGCTATTTTCGTTTGTAATTTCGTTTGCAGCAGCTGTGGCAGTTGTTTCGCTTGTGCTACACTCTGGTTTTTCATTATCGCTGCCGTTGCTGCCTTTGTTTTTCAGGTCCATAAAGACTAAATCATCACAAGCGGGAAAATCATCTAGTACCACAATGCCAACATTATTCTCTGGTAAATGTGGCGTCTCTTCGTGATAGCCAAACCAATAGATAACAATACCGGGTCCAAAGCTATTCAAGAATAATTATTGAGAAAAATATACAAGATATAAAAAATAAAAATCATTGGTTCCAATTTCTTTTCCTATGTTAAAATTATTTTGTTTCTTCTTATGGCTGTCTCCCCCATTTATGTAAACGTTTTGAAAAAGATATAAGAGTCTGGCAGAGAGTGGGGACGCAATACGCAAGATATGCAAAAGGCCATGGCAAAGCCTATGAATATTTATCCCCTTAGACAATACACCAAAATATTGTCTATTGTACCTCAGCTTTAAATATGATTTGATGGGATTGAGTGCGTCGTGACTTTTCTGTTATCAGTAGCTAACAGATTGGCAGACCCAGTTTGTCCACAAAGGAATCCTAAATAACTTTATTACTTAGCTTGTGGAAGAATAGTATGACTCTCAGATAAAGACGCTGATGTTGACTCCAAAGAAAACGGCACCTGTGCCAAAATTGTATGTAAACTATTTGGGAGTAGACGATATCACATCTGGTAGCCCGTTCCATCAATTTTCCCTATTACTGGAGTGTCACTGAGACTATAAATGATGTCAACTTTATTTTTTATAACTTTAACATACTTTTAGGTGAAAACTAAGTAACAAAATGTAATTTAATCTTGGCAAGTAAAATCCATATAACATTATTATTGATATTCGAAGCAAAGATGAGACTCTACCCGACGTATAAATCAAATGACTATTAAGCCATCTATGTCTTTTAACTACCGGACAGAAGGTACGAGCTAAGGATCTACTGCCTACTTCTAGTAGTAAAAATGTTCGTCTACCACAATGTTTTGAACTTACCGATTACTATAACTACTCAACTGTTGCTGTACATTAAATTTATGATTTCGTATATCACCAAAGTTAGCCTTGCTCTCAATCCAATTAACCACATGTCCTCTATATAGAAACGGCAAGATCATTTTAATATCAGGCGTTTTGTCATATCCCATGCGTCGCAAATCATGCTCGTCATAATAATGCATACCAGCCGCTTTGGCCAGTTTCTTAAGCTACAATAAAGTTCAAATTTGCAAATTAGTTTCTAGAAAAAAATAACTTTTTTTAAAAGCGCACCTTAACCTCGTATTCCTCACCAACAAGACGTCGTCGTAAATCGACTAGCGGTCCATCTTGATTATCGCTACACAAACATTGTATAACATTCGCTGACATGCGAATATCCTTAATTAGATGCGGATATTTCATGAGACGCGCCAATTGAGATTTGCTATTAACGTGAAATTTTTCCTGTACTAAAGCGCGGGAAAGCATAACCGGACTTAAGCTTTCAGCAATTGCAATTTTTAATAGATAATCATTTGGCACATTGCATTGTTCACCTTCAAAGCTGTGTAGAAATATTTTCAGTTAGCACTTTCCTTTTGCAATTAATACTTTGCTACTTACGCTTTTAATAATTTCTTTGCTTTTGCCTCATAACGCCAATGTGCGCTGCGCATTTTAGCGCCTAGCTCCGATTGTAAAATACATTTTAATGACATACGATCAACATCCTTAAATTGTCTATGTTCCATTTCAAGTTCACAGTCAATAGCGAGTCCATTATAAAAATGTATAAATTCACAAATGCGATTATATTCAGAAGAACTAAGAATTTTTTTGCGTTTCTTTGTAAAGTTTAATTCCGGCGGCGCAAATTTTGTTGTTGTTGTTGCGGCAGCTTCTGGATTTGTTGTTGTTGCATTTGTGCTGCATGTTGCTGTTGTATTATATATGCAGGCATCATGTTGCATGATTTGTCTGAATATTTATTTATTTGTATTAAATTATAATTTAATAATAAATTTAAAAATAAAAAAAAAATTTGAATTAAATGTGACTGTGCAGCTGCTGCTTCTTCTTTTTTTTGATTTTGCTCTGGTTTTTTTTTTTCATCTATTGCGCCGAAAAACAGCTGTTTTGTACATTGCCAATCACAACGCAACGAATTTGTTAATGTTGTCTCAAGGGGAATTTTTTTGTTTAATTTTTTTTCTGCTTGTGACGACGAAGGCCAGCCAAGAGAAGACGCAGACACGTCAGTGTGATTCTTTTTTAAGAATATTATTGAATTGTATTTAAACAAGTGTGCAGTGTTTTGCTGTGCTTTGTTGTGATAAATTAAACAAAAATATATTATACGATTATACGTCAAAGAGTAAACGACACGCGCACACGTAGCACGGAAATATGCAAAAACATTTAAAGCTGTTCAATTTGTTGCTGCTGCTGACGCTCAGCATCTACCTAGTCAGCGCGCTTCCGGTAAAAAAGGAAAAGAAAACGGAAAAGCCTGAAGATACGAGTACACCAGCAACGCCACAAATGCAGGATGCATTGGAATATGAACGCTATCTGAAAGAAGTCGTGGAAGCGCTTGAGAGTGATCCCGAATTTCGCAAGAAATTGGATCATGCCAATGAGGCTGATATACGTGTAAGTTTTTATTTTTTGTTTACTTATTTATTTCTACTTAGTCATCATAACTTACAAATTGCTAATTTATAGAGCGGTAAAATCGCACAAGAGCTTGACTATGTGAATCATCATGTACGCAATAAGCTCGACGAGATTAAACGTCGTGAAATCGAACGTATGCGTTCACTGGCCGATAAAGTCTATGAACTGAGCAATGATATCGATCGCGATCATCTTAAGGTGCCGCAGCATCTGGATCATGTTAATGAGCACACATTCGAAATTGACGATTTGCGTAAACTCATCATAAAGACATCGAACGATTTGGCCGAAAATGATCGTAAACGCCAGGCAGAATTTAAGGAGTACGAAATGCAAAAGGAATTCGAGCATAAGGCGCAATTGGCTGAAATGGATGAAGAGCATCGTAAAAAATTCGAAGCAGAATATCAGGAACAACAGGAGAAGCACAAGAAACACGAGAAAGTGCATCATCCCGGCAGTAAGGCACAATTGGAGGAAGTATGGGAAAAACAGGATCATATGTCCAAGGAGGATTTCGATAATCGTCAATTCTTCTCAATACATGGTAATATAAAAGTAGACAATATCAAATTAAAAATTGTTTACAACGTAGAAAGGGGTCATGTAACTCTGCGAGTCCATAATAAAGATGGGTGCGGTGCTAAATATCTAACCTCCATCTGCACTCATCTTTAGTCCGTAACTTGATTGACTTAAGCTAAGTGTTTGTTTCGGGTCTATTATCTTTGTTGACATGGGTGCCTGGCATCCGCTTTTTCAATCCGTGATGCATGTTATAGAAGTCTGCGCTCGATATCTTCTAGACTACAGACCAAAGGGGTCTAATATCACTTTGGCAAACAGTCAGAGCGCTAACTTCTTGGACATTCTCCTCCAGGTTGAGTCAATGTTTTTCGCTGAACGATTTCAGTGTTATCTTTCTGGCCCTTCTGAGACTCTACCTATGTAAATTGGGCTTGTCTTCTGAAACAGAGTGCAGACTCGGTTTGAAAGATGGTGAAACCAGTTCACATGTCTTATATGATTGTCCGGTTATGTACAGAATTAGATTCATTGATTACTGTGTCAAAACGTCTTATCTAATCAGACCATTCCCGATTAGTAACATTCCAAAATCATTACTCGCTAAATATCGAAGTATAATCATTAAAAAACGTTTTATTTTTTTTCCAAAAGATGTCGACAGTAACGGTTTCTGGGATCAGGATGAAGTTAAGGCTATCTTTATTAAGGAATTAGATAAAGTCTATCAACAATCGCAGCCAGAAGATGATATGCGTGAACGTGCAGAGGAAATGGAACGCATGCGTGAACATTACTTTGGTGAAACAGATCTTAATCACGATGGACTAATCAGTTTGGAGGAATTTTTGAAGCAATCACAAAAAGCCGAATATAATCAAGATCCTGAATGGGAAACTGTCGATCAAAAGCCACAATATACTCATGAGGAATATCTTGAATTTGAGCGTCATCGTCAGGAGGAAGTACAACGCATGGTAGCGCAGGGCTTGGTAAGTAGCGCGGTAATAAGAATCATTTTGAATTTATTTTAAAAATACTTTATTAAAATTCTTTTCAGTTGCCACCACATCCTAATATGCCACAAGGTTACTATCCTGCTGATGCACAGGCAATACATCAACAACAATATGCTGGTGGTTATCCACAACAGCAACCACAGCAAATGCACTATCAACAGCCACAACAGCAACATATACAGCAACAACAACAATATCAACAGCAACAAGCGCAATATGCACAACATCAACAATATCAACAACAGCAACCGCAGCAAGTGCAATTGAATCCTAATCAAGTATATCAGCATGTTGCAACTGGACAGCAGCAACAGCCAAATCAGGCTTATCAACAACAGATACCACAGCAGCAGCAGCAATACCAACAAGTACCACAACAACAGCAACAATATCAACAAGTTCCACAACAGCAACAAGCTGTACCTGTTACCAATACACAACAGCAGCAACAGGTGCCGGTACAACAGCAGCAACAGTTGCCAGTACAGCAGCAACAACAACAAGTACCAGTACAACAGCAACAACAACAAGTACCAGTACAACAGCAACAACAAGTGCCAGCACAGCAGCAGCAATTAAATAACAATCAAGTTCCTCCAGTTGTACAAAACCAACAGATTCCGATACAGCAACAGCAGCAGCAACAACAACAACAACCACAAAAACCTGTTGAACAACAAAAGATCAACGCTGCGCCAGCGCAACAGACACATAATTAAAACATTCCAAAAATTAAACACCAAAAAAACGAAGTGCAATCGGACAAAAAATTATATAAAAATAAAATTGGACTAAGGCAACTTAAAAAAAAAAAAAAAACATGAACGAAATTACGAATAATAAATTCTAAACAAATCTATAATATGACACTGATCACTTCTTCAAAATGATCAACAACAACTTTTTACAAAATTCCAAATAAAATTCTTATCTTTGTAAGCATTTCTGACTCTGGACATACTCTTTGTCTTATGCGCTCCATTTTCTACGATAACTAACTCTCTTTTATAACAGTTTTGATTTTTTATACATTTTATTTGTTATCTTTTTTTATACATTTGAGTTAATGTACAGATAGCGACAGAATGGTTTTGTAAATGTATATTGAGTCGTTTTTTACAAAAAAAAAAATTTAAGAAAAAAATATATTGTATAAAGCATATTTTAAAAATGAATAAATGACAAAATGCAGTCAATATAAATAATAAAATATCATTAAGGAAACTATTTGGAATAGTTTATAAAAACTAACCCTAACTAACAAACAAACGATGGAAAATATGAAAGGTTAAAGGCAATCTAAGCGCTAATATGCAAACTATGGATATGGACTTCTTGTATTATTGGTTTCTGGCACTGTTATAGTCTCTTCGAATTTTGTTGGTGGTATAACTAAACACTTCCGTATGGTTTTGATGCAAACATTGAATAGGCCTCGATTTGTGCCCACTGTGTAAATCACATGCTAAGTGCTGATTTTTCCATTTGTGAAATTTAGACTTTAAAAAACGGAAATATGATTTTTTAGTTATTTAATTTTTTTTTCCATATTTGCACAGTTGTAAAATGTTGACAAATCTTCTTCCAGTAATAGTTTACGTATGCCGACGTCACGCAAGCAGTGTTCTATGCCTTATGAAGCTTTTAAAGCAGACTAACATCTTAGTATATCCACGTATACATATATTCTTTAACATATTAATCTCAGCTTGCATCTTAACATTTTATAGACTATCCTAATATTCCAACACTTGTTTCTAACTGGACAAATTAAATGCTAATGGTATTACAACTTAGCACTCTAAAAAAAAACCAAATCAATTTATATTCTCTGTATATATTTATTTATATCAATAAAATTCGTTTAGTTTGTTTTATGAAGTCGTACAATTATTATTTTTTCTTCGTTCGAATTGTTAAATTGTAAAAAAAAAATTAGTTTTCTCTTTTTAAATATCTACAAATACAAAGTTTTTAATGTACAATATATGCCATTGGTTCAAGGTGAGTGTTTAGAAAATTGTTCGAAAATTCAAATATTTATGCAACTATTTCTTTATAGAGGACACCGGTACAGGTGGTCCGCTCACTAAACTACAATCCGCAAAAGTTTATTTTCGAAAGCCAAAGAAGGCGCGAGCTGCCGGGAACCACCGGAATCCATGCGTTTTAGTCAGACATGATTTTAGACTTGAGAAAATTAAGAGCTTAATCCATTTTTTTTTTTTTTTAAAGTTAAAAATTTTCTAAATACTTCTTGAACCAACTTCATATATATATAGAAAAAGATAGCATATATTTAAATGGAGCTAAAAACTAGTCTTTTTCTCGGGCACGGATTAATTTCAAAGAGGCTAAGAAGGGTGGTAGTATATGAAATGAAAATTAAATTTGGTAAACCAATTTATTTAGAAAAAAATTTTATAAATACAATTTTTGGAAGTATAAATTTTTACGCTTTTTTTCTTTGTTGTTGTTGAGATTTTAACTAATTTTATAAGCTACATTTTTTTTTTTTTTTTTGATGTACTATAAACTAAATGCGAGATATGCAAAATGATATACATAGATGTATATTAGTTTTAATTAATTAATCAATAATAATAATTAATATAATGATAATATATATAATATGAATAATATATTTTTTCGAAGGCTGTTTTAGAATAGTATAATTTTTTCTAAATAAAAATTGAATTGAGCAAAAAGCATGTATAGTGTAAAATGGGGTGCAGTAAGCCAATTTAAAGAAATATAGCTGTAACTAAAAATCTTTATAAAATGTATAGCAAAAGTCGCAGCATGCAATTTTTCTTGCAGCACAAAACTTTATAATTTTATTAGATTTCGAGCAACAGCAAATATTTCAAATGGCTCACTACAAACTAGCTACGAAAATAATTACAAAATTATATAATTTTTTTAAAGAAATTATTTAAGTATTTTTTTTGTAATTTTTTTGTAGAATTAATAATTCGCAACTCAAATTGTTCACGTCAAATCTGCTTAATTTTAAACAGTTAAGAATTTGAATTAAAAAAAATGTTATTGGCACTTAAGCAAAAATTATTTTTCAACATAAAAGCTAAACAAGCGCTTCTTGTTTATTGTTTTAAGCTTTCACAGTATATTGCAATAAAAATATAATTTTTTTTTCTTTTTAGATTTTTTTTTATATATAATAATAATAATTATGTATATGTTTTAGTTATGCATAGTCATATATATATTTTTTTAGTGTAATTTTTTTTTTGGAAATATTTTCTTGCTTTGTATCTTTCTTTAAAATATTTCCACTGAGCAGATTATTTATTGTATACGTTAATATATTCGACAAAAAATAATGAAACATATACTTTTATTTATTAATAATAATTTTTTTTTTTATAACAAACATAGTATATATGTATCGCAATAATGTATGTATGTGTGTGTGTATTTTTGTTCGTTACAACAATATAATTTATTTATTTTTTTATTATTAAATCTTGTTGTTGTATTTAGAAGGCATTTAAGTGATAATCTTTTTCGTTTATGAATTTTGCAACTAAAAAGCTTAAACTTTTTTTTTTTTTATTTTAAATGCACAATAAAAAATGTATAAAAATAATTTAAAAAGTAATTTAAACAAAGAACATTATACAAAAAAAAGAAAAGAAAAACATAATAATTAAACAAAAAAAAAAAAGAGTAGCACAAAACAAACAACTTTTACATCATATTTAACATTTCTTTTTAGTAACAATTAACATTGATTAATTGATTATAATGCTGTTGTTGTTTTTGTTGTTGTTGATGTTGTGAAGGCTATAATGAATATGTTGTGTGTATGTATATATATATACCATATAGTAAATATAAAAAAATAAAGTAGTGTTATTATTATATACTAAGTAACTTATCGTCGTACAATGCTTGACGGTCGTGGAAGTCCACTACGTTTTATATTCGAAGGTGGCCGCAGGCCGGAAGGTTTTGGTATGCCACTAGCGCCTGTAGTTATTTGTGTTAGCTTTGTTGCTAATATTGTTGTTGTATCCATTAAAGTCTTTGGTCCTGTATTGCTGCTACTGCTATTGTTGCTGCTAACACTTGGTTGTGTTTGATTACCAGCAACATTGTAGAGACTGCCACGTGACGAGGCTGATGATAAGCTCTGTGGGGTATTAAAAACAAGAAAAAATTAGTAAATATTTTTCTTAGCAATTAATTATATGGGCTCAGAATATGAGTTTTACAAAGTTCAAATTGTTTTTTTTAATAATAAAGCTGCATACCTCCGCTGGTGAATGTCGACCGCTTGCTTCCACCACCACTTCACCACAATCGGCCGGCGCTGTTACATTCGCTTTAGCATTTACATTTAAACTGTAATAGCCGGAAGATGGGCGCGCCAGACCAGCATTACCGCGTTGCTTTAAGCCTGTCACTGCAGAATTAGGTGCACGTAAACCGGAAACAAGTTTTGGAACTTTAAATACTGCATCATCATTATTTTTCTGCAAATAAATCATTTAGTTAATTTCTAAAAAGAAAGAATAAAATTTTTCTAAATATTTACCTCCGACTGTTGTTGTTCCACGCAATACGCTACTCGCTCTACTTTGTCGTTCGTTTGTTGTATTTAATAAACTGCTGCCGGGTTTTTTTAAACCATAACCCAAACTAGCTCTTGGCATTTGTAAGCCAACACCCCCAACACCACCAATATTCGAAGACAAATTATGAAATGATTTCGATTTAATGCCCATCGGACTTTTAAGCTCTCCAGTTGCGCTGGACACTGCAGCACCTCTATTCGTTAACTTTGTTATGCCACTTCTATCGCTTGCATTTAAATGTTTATTGCTACCTGTAGCTTTGTGTTGTTGTCGTTGCCGTTGTCGACGAAGACGTTTTTTGTAAATCACCCGCCGATGTCGCTTTACTCACTGCACTAAACTTTTGTAAACCGCTTATATAACGTGGTCTTGATAATGAACGCGGTTCCAAACGTGAAGGTGCAATTGTTGTTGTTGTTGTTGTCTCTGTTAACTCCGCTGCCGTTGGTGCTAATAGTATTTCAGGTAAATTACGTTTTAGTAATTTATCTTTTGGTTTTTTATATGTTAAATAATTGTTAGCATGCATTCTTGCTTCTGGTTCAAACTCGGTTTTATTATTATTGAAAACAGCTTCCGGTGTTTTACGATCACGTCGCGAAAAACGTTGTTGTGTTGTTTGCACTTCTTTGGCTTCATTATATGCATTAGTACTACCATTAACTTCAATATCACCGACTCCAACTGCTACAACATCATTATTATCATAATGATCATCATCATCATCATCAATACAAGGCACATTCAGTTCTGTTTCATTTGCTGCTGCTGCTGCTGCTACTCCATCAATCAGTTCTGTACGTTGTTTAGTTATTTTAATTGTCTTAAAACGTTCACGATCACGTTCACGTCTCTCAGCCAACTTATAGCTGCTGGGTGATGGTGTTGCTGCTACAGCTGCTGACTGTTCAGTCTCCAACTTCTCCGTTTCAAAATATTGCTCAGTCTGCGCCGTTGGCGCCGTTAGTGCCATTTGTTCCATTTCCATTTGTTGCACTGTAAATGATTGCGAATTGGAACGCGCTTGCTGCAATGAATTATTGCTGCTGTTATTTAACATTGATAGATTTACATCATCATAAAGACGACTGCGTCGACTAAGCAAACGTTCACTGCTCTGGCTGCCGTTAGATTGATTGCTTGAATTATGCATTCCGCTGGCGCTAGCGCTGTTGCCACTGTTGCTTGTTGTTAAATCACGCTTTGACGACGACGCTTCACCGCCGCTTGTATCTCTGCGTGATTGACGCATTGTTTCTTTTAGCTCGATTGTTGCATTTAAATTGTGCTGTGTCTCTATAGCCAAATCTTCGCCAAGTAATTCATGCATATGTTGCGTCAATTCACGCATATCCTGTGCTTCACGTGACAATTCACGCACGCTGAGATTATTATTATTATTATTGCTATAGTTAAATCGTTTCTTAATACTATCCAATGATTTTTGCATTTTCAATTGCTCGGCATTTAGCTCTACTCTGCCCAGCTCATCCAACATATGCTCGAATTGTTCTTCATCGTTTTGTTCAGTTAATAGCTCCACTTCGGCTTCAGCTAAATCCATAACGCATTGCATTTGTATGCGTGCATCTTCCGCTTGTTGTTGTTCCATATTTAGCTGTTGCTGTTCCGCCGCCATTGCTAGGCCATGTGTTGCATTATAAGTTTCATTTGGATTCTCAATATTATCCAACATTTCCATAGTATCCGAGAATTTTGGTAAACCATTTGCACTGGAAAATGTTTCTGAACTTAAAGCAACTCGTAGTGGTTTTGGTTCAAATGTATTATTAAGCATAACACGTGATGTATGCTGCTGTCGTGCCAAATCATTATTAAGCGCCGCAACAATTGGTGAAATATTCACATCTTCGCGCAGCTTTAAATGTTGTTTGCTATTGTTGTGATTATTATTATGAGTATTACTATTATTATTGTTATTACTAAGCAAATAACGTTCACTTGTTACATAAGGCGTTGACTCACAAACATCGAATGCAGCCAATTTCTTATCAACACTCTCCGGCGTTTCACAGCGTGCGTCAGGTGTAAGTTCTTTTGTTGTTGTTGCAATTGTGTATCGAAGGTCATATTTGCACGTTGTTGTTGTTGTTGCTGCTGTTGATTTAATAGCACTGTCTCATCCAACTGTGCCAATGTAGCAGCGGGTTTTTTAAATGTTGCATTACCACCAACATCATGTGTAACATTTAAAGCAGCTACACGCTCACAATCAACACTGCCGGCATGCATACTATTCTCAACAAGATTAAATGTCATATCACCAATCATTTCATCACTCAGCACCATTGTTTGTTGCATATTATTACCAAGGTTTTTTGCAGCACCAGCATTAAATGTGCCATTCGCTAATATAACTGTATCCATTGTGCCACCAATAACACTAACACTCTCTGTTGAATTATCCATTGTACTGCAACCGGATGCTGTTTTGCTAAGCGTCAATGATATATCGTCGATTTGTCCAATATGCGAATCTTTTATTAATGTACCTTCACCCGACATTGTTAATGATTCAAGCGCTTTACGATCACGTATCATATCACTAAGCGTATAACCATCAGCGGTAGATTTTGCTGTTAGATCAAAGCTTAAATCATCGAAGCCAATACTACCACCACCAACACCACCACCGCCGCCACCACCATTCATTTCAAGAAAATTAAGATTCGTAAAATCCGCTGATGTAATCAATGAATTATTCATGCGTTCCGATGACATTTCCATTGAGGAACAAATCGATGCAGGCGGTGATGTATCTTGTAAGAATGATTTGTGCATATTTGTGACGAGGCCTCCAATTTCTAGATTGACCATTGGTGGCGTTGTCGTTGGAGCTGTATAATGCGCTGTGTAGTTGTTGATTTGTTGTTGTAGTGCAGCGGCATTTGACTAAAATCGAATAAAAAAAAGAGTTTAAATACGGATTTTTCTTTATTTTTAATTTAGCCATATTACTTACATATTGTGTTTCCAGATTTTGTGCCGACTTTCGTTTGGGTCGTGTAAACGTCTTTGAATTTAATTTATAAGCTGAAAAGGTTTTGAAAGAAAAAAAAAACAATTAGAATTTAATAAATCAAATAAAAAATATAAAAACTTACAAAATAGAAAATGCACATCAATTTATCGAAAAAATACATAATAGATTTGCATTAGGCATTGTATACAGTCGACAGTATCAGATGATCTTCAACTAATTACGACATTCAAATAAAAAAATCTTTATGCACATCTACCAGCACTTCGCTACATTTCGAGCTGTTTAAAACGAAACTTATACGCTGACACCAACTGTATGGCGCATTTAGGTCAATTTGCAAAAATCGTGTCAAGTAGTACCAGTACCAAACATATTTGTACAAATATAAACATTCACAAATGATTGAGTGTTATTGTTTATAAATTTACAAATGCAAAGGTCCAAGGTGTTATCGTTTCTTAAAGAAACTATATATAACTTTGGTGTACAAAAATATTCTATTATTTTTCTCAAATCTTGGGGCTTGTTTTGTTTTAAACTTCTTCAAAGTATTCTTTAACAATAACCATAATCGATCAAAATATAAATACCATTTTGGGTAGGGGTTGAGTGGGATCAGTGGCCTGCAATAACTAGAAATTTGGTCTGTATGTATAAGTTCAAACGAGAAGTCTACAAAGAAACAATAAAAATAAAAAAATTTCTTGACAAAAAACTGCAAAAAAATTGGCACGGACGTTGTATGAGGGCTATATGCTATAGTAAATTATTAAGAGTAATTGACATATACCTTAGCTTAGTTTGTCTTGTGTCTGATCCTATATTTTTAAACAGCGTACACTGCTGGAGCCAATTTTTTAAAAAATAATTTAAATCAATTTAAACGCCTAATACTCAAATGAAAGAGATAAATCTACTTAAACAATTTGTACCATATTACATTATCGGCACTAACGTTGCTATACGCTGCAATATACATGGGTTTATTAAGTTCATGGAAAACTATGTCACAGGCACAAGAAAAGGCATTTCAGTCCAATAACTTTTAAAAGGGTGCTTATAGATTAGTAATTTTTTTTTTTTTGTTTTTGTTTATCTTATCTTTTAAGGGACCATACTAATTAGAGCAGGAAAACTATGGATAGAATTGATGGCTTCTTCAGACAGTGGTATTGTAATAACTAATACATATAGTAGTTGTACTATTTGTTGCTCAATAGAGGTATTTCGAACCTGAACTTTAGTTTAGAGTTTAAATGATAAGTATCAACGTTTACCAATAATAAGTCAAATCAAAATAAATTCAAGTATCAAACTAAATTTTTTAATTATTTAACTAATTTGTTCTTGACACTAACAAAAATGTGTCATATTCATATAGAATGTATGCAGGGTAACTAACAGTCGAACTTACTCGATTGCAACGTTTTTTTTTTCTTATTATTATTTTTTTATTTGTTGCTTAATTTCAACTTCAATTAATAGCCATGACAAGCTAAAGTCTTTCAAGTACACAGAAAAAAAATGAAAGAAAAAAAAACAACAAAGAAACAAATAAGTTGACAATCCATTTATGGTAAAAGCAAGTTCTTAAGCAAGCGGCTGACTATAAGACTCAACGACAACTTTGACAACGACAAACGGAACATTTGTTAACGCCGACGCGGTCACTAGACCAGGCCAGGTTAACCCACTTAAAAAAATATTATTATCATTTAGAAAGTGCCATTTTTTTGTGTGTGTACAAGTACCCGGCATTCGTACATTCAGACGGACCGAAGACAAACTACTTCACCTCATTCCTACCAACACATACCGCCTCGACGACATCGTTTTGCTTACCTTGTTCATTTTGCTGTACATTCAAAAGCGGTTGCGGCGGCGGCAGCCCACTGTTGTTACTCTTCCATTGCTGCAATATATTAGACACATCGTCGTGTGTCTTGTCCGCCAGAAAACTTCAATAAAAAAAAAAATAATAATAAAGCATAAAATAAAAAATTTGCATATGAGCCAGAAATAGCAAACAGAAAACAATTAAAAAAAAAAAATAAAATAAGAAATAAATACGTACATGAATGAATCATCTTTAAGCGCTTCATCGATATCCAATATATCCATATCCTTTGTTATTGTGCTGAGGAGCGTTTGTATTATTTTCTATTTATATTTATAATTGAATAAGCACATCGACGGCACTAAAAAAACATAAAATTGATAAAACACACATTTAGCAAAAAAGAAAAAAACATGCATAAAGCGCAGCAGTTTTGTTTTTCTTTAGCTTTAAATGCAAATTAATATAGAATTGAGGAAGTAAATAACATAATTTATTGCATATTGTTGTTGTTGTTTCTCAATTTGTTGTCTTTATAAATTTGTTTGAATTTTTTATTAGTAATCAAAGAAAAAAATCTTAGTTTTATTGTTGTTGTACATATGTCATGGAATTTCACTGCAAACATTTTTCACATTTATTTGTTTATAGTAAACAAATATAATATTTATCCAAATATTATGCAATTTTAAATATTATAAAATGTATTATTGTAAACTATTATTCACCTTTTTATAAATAAAATAGCTACAAAATATATAATAATCGCGTACGACAAAGAAGAAGAAGAAACTGAAGTAGTATTTAGAGAGTTGCCATTTTTTTGTGATTTCATAGCAAGTTATGCGTATAGTAAAGAGTGTTGCCATAAAGCGAGAGATATTTATGCGCGCAATTTAAAAATTAGAATTTCTATACATTTTGTGCATGCAAAATACAGTCTGGTAACACCTAATTAGGACAAACATATGAAATAAACAAGTTAAATTGGTATTTATTGCCAGAAATCTATATATATGTAAATTTATATATATATAAATATATGTATATGCTCTCTGTTTTCGTTTATACGAGGCTTATAGATTTGAAAAGTTCTGAACCGTTTAAGCCCAAATTTTGACATAACATGTGTTGAGGTTCGGACTCGGTTTTTATCTACTTTTTATGTTAATAACATAACTGCGTTTGCAAATGAATCGGTTTTTTGGCGTTTCTCCGTGCCCCTACTGGTGCGCCACCTACTGTCCGCCAGCTGCCCCTATTTCTGCGCCACCTGCCGGCTGCCAGCACTCATGCATGATAAAATATACAAAAATTTAAAACAAAACACCTTATGGCATTACTGCTTCTCATAGTTCTAGGTTGAGAACTATGACAGAAAGAACGAAAATTGTTATCATAAAAAATTTTCGACTTTAAAGGGCAAAAAGAAAAATTGTATCACTTTCTAGGGTGAAAACAAATAATAAAATACTAATAAACGAAGTCATGCCACCCAAGAAGTCGAACTTGGGTCGTCGCACTCGTTGCGCAGAAACACAGAAACGCATAAGACTGAATATGACTGAGGAAGAGCGGGATTCGATTCGAGAGACTGAGCGGCTTAGAATAATGCAGATGTACAACTCGGAATCAGCAGAAAGAAGAGCAGCCAGGCTTGAGAAAGCACGATTGAGAGCTCGGCAGTCTCGTTCTGCCACAGTGAAGCGTGGCAGGGTACAGCTAGTAACTACAATAAAATCATTTAAAAAAAATCAAAAAGTGGTAAAAAGAAACAAAAGAAAAACAGATTCAAGTAATTTACACAATTTTTGTATATTTTTTAAGATGTCTACACCGCGTGAAGTTTTTCCATTTACTTGCCGCTGCTGCGCTCGTTGTGAGACTGAAGCCACAGATGCTACGCTGAAACTTCAATCTGTTCACGAAAGACCACCCGGATCAATAAGCTTAATGAGCATTGCAGAAATCTTCGTAGAGAACACGTCACGTGTAAACATTAGCTCGGATAATGATAAATTGCCGCAATTAATATGCACAACTTGTGTGGAAAAAGTGTTACAAATGCAAACATTTCTGGATATGTGTTCAGAATCGGAGCGTATTATGCGCTCCATAATTGACGAAAGTCAAATAAATCGAACTACTGACCATTTAAATATGCCCATCGATGTTTTGTTGCTGCGCAATGAACTGAAAACTAATGAAAATTCTAATAAAGATGAGCTAAGTTTGGCAAATGTATTGAAGGAGGAAATTGATACTGAAGTAGAATCAACACCAAACACGTAAGTAATTAGTTTTAGGTTTTTTCTTACCTATATAAGGATATAAAATATGAATTAAAGAATTTATTTTTTACTTTTTTTTTTGTCTTTTATTAGGTACTTTGAAATTAGTATGAAAGACGAACCTACGTCAGATGGTTGCTCTGCATTGATTAGTTTAGAAACAAGTACAACAAATAATGAAAGAAATGACAAAAGCAGGTGCTTACCGAAATGTGCAGTTTCCGTATAAATGTAGATACTGTACTCGCTTTTTTGAACAAAACTCTTCACTTTTTAAACATCTTCGAATACATCTGCGCGATAAAATCTATTTATGTGAACTATGCCCAAGTAATTTTCAATCGGTAGCCGAATTGATAAAGCACAGTAAAATTCATTTAAATGAAAGTACCGAAATTAAAAAAAAGAATCTGGATGAACGATTGGCGTTTGATTTAAAAATGCGAGCACTTAACAAAACTATTGAAAAATATCCTTTATGTGAAATCTGTTGCATAGTGTAAGTTATATTTAAAACATAATAATTTGATTTATGTATTAAATTCGATTTATTTATATACTTTTAGTTTTCCTACGATGTTGGGTTTGGTGAAACACAAACGAAAACATACACGTGAGAAACCAAACACTTGTAGATATTGTGAACGTACTTTTTGCGACGAATGCATTAATGATTGAACATCATCGATTGCATCTTGGCGATTATATACACATTTGTGAAGCTTGTCCAGAAGGTTTTCAGTATCTTTCACAGCTCCATACACATTATAAAGTGCACAATATTGAAGATATTGACACTAGAATGAGAAACTTAGCTGATCGCGAAGCATTCGATAAAAGTATCAAAGCTGACAGAAAAAAGAAACAATACCAATGTGAAGACTGTTATAGGCGGTAAGTTGAAAATAATATATTCATTCGTTCATTCTTTTGACTTTTATTAAATTTCAAATTTCTAGATTTTCTGGTAGTTCGGAATTGCTCAAACATAAACGCATACGTACGTGTAATGAAAAACCGTATAAATGCACAATTTGTGGACTTGGTGTTGCGAAAAGATTCGGCTTAACTAGGCATATACGAATGCATAGTGGCGAGAGTTATTTTAGTTGTGAACATTGTCCTTGTTACTTTCCCAATGCTGACGATTTGCGAAACCATTACAAAGTACATAAAAATGAAATTGCTGCAACTAAAGAAAAAAATCTTAAGTTAAACCAAACAAATAATGAGTATTTTAGGGAAGAAGCCAACAAATCGAATGCATCGATTGTGGTGGACACAACTTTGGTTAAAGAAGAACTTGAGCTTATGGATTATACGGACGAGGCGGATGATATGTTAACAGAAAATGAATTTGTGAAAGATATCGCAATTGAAGCAACGAACAAGTAAGTATATAATTAATTTATATTAATTCAAAAAAGGTCATATGGATTTTGTCTGTAGAATTGCATAATCCAGAACAAATACATTGTACCTAAACTAGGAGGTATACAATAATAAATACTCGATGCCAAACTTTGATTGGAAAGATATTCTCCAAGAACGGTTTAAGAAGGTAACGATTGCTAGACAAAAGATAGAATCTCAGTAGGAAGATGGTTTTGTAGCTCTATGCAACAGTAATGCGTGTTATTTTATGTTATATGTTTCGCACAAACTATGTGTGTTTGGACTATAAAATTCAACTTAAAATAATGGTGATATTTTACTAATAAGAAAAATAACTTTCTAAACAGGTGCATCGAAATAGGTATAAAAAATGAACCACTATCGGATGATGATGCTTCCTTTTTGAACAACACAAAAATAAATCATTTGAATACTGATGAAGAAGAGCACACAAATAAAGTAACTGAAACATTTGAAAATAATCAAGAACACATTTAAAAATACAAACAATGAACACGCCAATTGAAAAACGTAGTTCTTTAAAAGACATCTGAAAAAGCATATCGGTGATAATATATGCAATTGCAATCTTTGTGCTTGTGGCTTTATAACAGCTGCTGATTTTCGTAAACAAGTTTTGGGAACACCTAAATAAGAATGCTGAAACGAGGGAAAGAAATGCCAAAAATGTGTTAAGTTTTGAAATAAACGTGATCTGAATACCACACCTTCTGATATAGATTGTATCTTATCTAAAATAAAATAAACAAAGAAAAGAAGCAAAACAACTCATGAGAAACCAAATGTTTTTTTTACTGTAACGCAGGCTTCCTAAATATGATTTTATATGCACCGGAAACTTTCCCCAAAACAAATTTTTAAGTTCTTGCAGAAATGCCGAATAGGAATTCTTCCCCGGCGGAAGAATTCATTTTTTAAGAATATCTTTGACGTTTGTTTACATTTTTTGATAACGGTAAACTGCAAACTATACAAAGTCACAAATGTTTATATTTTTTTCAATTTTCAAGGTATTTCTGTTTGTCTGGTAAAAATGAGTTTTTATGATACTGTAAATTTTTTGATTTCGATATAGCTTTGAACAAAAATAATTCATTTTTAAATCCGTTTGTTTTTTACAATTTTCACCCAAAACAAATGCAAAATATTTACATTTTTTGCTTTGGAACATATGATTTACAGTTCAGCGTTGCCAATGCTCTTATTCAATCTTATCTTAACAGTGACTAGCAGCATGCAAAATACAATCTGGTAACACCTAATTAAGACAAACATATGGAATAAACAAGCTAAAGTGGTAAATATTGCAAGAAATAACTAAATAAAATCATTTAAAAAAAAGCAAAAAAGTGGTAAAAAAAACAAAAGAAAAACAGATTCAAGTAATTTACACAATTTTTGTATATTTTTTAAGATGTCTACACCGCGTGAAATTTTTCCATTTACTTGCCGCTGCTGCGCTCGTTGTGAGACTGAAGCCACAGATGCTACGCTGAAACTTCAATCTGTTCACGAAAGACCACCCGGATCAATAAGCTTAATGAGCATTGCAGAAATCTTCGTAGAAAACACGTCACGTGTAAACATTAGCTCGGATAATGATAAATTGCCGCAATTAATATGCACAACTTGTGTGGAAAAAGTGTTACAAATGCAAACATTTCTGGATATGTGTTCGGAATCGGAGCGTATTATGCGCTCCATAATTGACGAAAGTCAAATAAATCAAACTACTGACCATTTACATATGCCCATCGATGTTTTGTTGCCGCCCAATGAACTGAAAACTAATGAAAATCCTAATAAAGATGAACTAAGTTTGGCGAATGCATTGAAGGAGGAAATTGATACTGAAGTGGAATCAACACCAAACACGTAAGTAATGTGGTTTTAGCCATAATCAAAATATATTACTTTACAGCTTATGCTTGGCTTACATAGAACATACAATGAAATGGACCATAAGAAGAAAAAGAAGAAGGCTTCAAAACCCTGGTGCTGGTACTGCAATCAAGAGTTTGACAATGAGAAAATATTGGTAGAACATCAAAGGGAAAAACACTTCATGTGCTACATATGTTATAAGCGATTATATACAGGGCCGGGATTATCTTTACACTGCATGCAAGTACACAAGGAAACCGTGGACAAAGTACCCAATTCTCTGGCAAATCGTTCAAATATAGACGTAGAGATTTATGGTATGGATGGTATACCAATGGAAGATTTACGTGAACATGAAAGACAAAAGAACGGCAGTAAATCAGATTCAGATGTTGATGAGCCAGCGGCTAATTTAATTTAGCAAACTACGCTGACCCGTGTGGTGTGCGGGGTGTCAAGAATACCACCACAGCAGGCTCAGCTTGACGTAAGAGGCGTCTAAAGAGATTATCCCTCAGGATGAGGTTGGTTGGGCAGGGTTATTGGTCCCCTCAACCGAAAAACAACTTAAAACCATAAGATCGGTGATTTCAACGCCCAAATTGGGATAGAAGAAATCTTTCGTCCAACCAACTGAAAATTTAGCCTACATGACACCACCATTAATAATCGACTTTGCTGCGGGCCGCAACATGGTCATAAGTAGCACTAGATTCCAACATCTTAAACCTCGGAGGCAAACTTGCTACTTACGGCAGAAAAAGAACACTGCCTATAAGCGAACACTGCAAGCGGAAGCAACACGAGCTGTTTCTGAGCAATATCGAGAAAAACAGATAGAGAAAGACCTAGAAAGCCGTGTACTGGAGGTAGTTGATATAATGTAAGTCGAAATGAGGCTCGAAAATTCTATCAAAGAATCAAGCGTTTGACCGAATGTTATAAGCCCGGAGCATGGTTATAAAGTTAAGCATGGAAACGTGGTGACAGATGTCCAGGAGTCACTTATGTTATGGAGGAACTACTTCTCTACATTACTTGGGGGCGAGGACGGGAACAATGCCCATAGCGGAGAAGATGAATAACTGGCACGTAGAGTTTCTCACCATAATTTTTAATGTGGTTGCAATTATAGAGAGCCACTTTGCATTTTCTTACCAAGATATAAGCTATATAAGGATATAAAATATGTATTAAAGAATTTATGTTTTACTTATTTTTTGTCTTTTATTAGGTACTTTGAAATAAGTATGATAGACGAACCAACGTCAGATGGTCGCTCTGCAGTGATTAATTTAGAAACAAGTACAACAAATAATGAAAGTAATGACAATAGCAGTGCTTACCGAAATGTACAGTATCCGTATAAATGTAGATACTGTACTCACTCTTTTGAACAAAACTCTTCACTTTTAAAACATCTTCGAATACATCTGCGCGATAAAATCTATTTATGTGAACTATGCCCAAGTAATTTTCAATCGGGTGCCGAATTGATAGAGCACAGTAAAAGTTCATTTAAATGAAAGTACCGAAATTAAAAAAAAGAATCTGGATAAACGATTGGCGTTTGATTTAAAAATACGAGCACTTAACAAAACTATTGAAAAATATCCTTTATGTGAAATCTGTTGCATAGTGTAAGTTGTATTTAAAACTAATTATTTGATTTATGTATTCAATACGATTTATTTATATACTATTAGTTTTCCTACGATGTTGGGTTTGGTGAAACACAAACAAAAACATACACGTGAGAAACCAAACACTTGCAGATATTGTGAACGTTCTTTTGCGACGAATGCATTAATGATTGAACATCATCGATTGCATCTTGGCGATTATATACACATTTGTGAAGCTTGTCCAGAAGGTTTTCAGTATCTTTCACAGCTCCATACTCATTATAAAGTGCACAATATTGAAGATATTGACACTAGACTGAGAAACTTAGCTGATCGCGAAGCTTTCGATAAAAGTATTAAAGCTGACAGAAAAAAAGAAACAATACCAATGTGAAGACTGTTATAGGCGGTAAGTTGAAAATAATATATTGATTTATTCATTCTATTGACTTTTATTATATTTCAAATTTCTAGATTTTCTGGTACTTCGGAATTGCTGAAACATAAACGCAAACGTACGTGTAATGAAAAACCGTATAAATGCACAATTTGTGGACTTGGTGTGGCGACTAGATCCGGCTTAACTAGGCATCTACAAATGCATATTGGCGAGAATTATTTTAGCTGTGAACATTGTCCTTGTTACTTTCTCAATGCTGACGATTTGCGAAACCATTACAAAGAACATAAAAAGGAAATTGCTGCAACTAAAGAAAAAAATCTTAAGTTAAACCAAACCAATAATGAGTATTTTAGGGAAGAAGACACCAATACGAAGGCATCGATTGTGGTGGACACATCTTTGGTTAAAGAAGAACTTGAGCTTATGGATTATACTGAACGATGGGCGGATATCGCAATTAAGACAACAAACAAGTAAGTATATAATAAATTTATATTAATCCAAAAAGGTCATATAGGCCCAACATATTTTCTGACCAAAACTTTAGATTTCTATAAATCTTACAGTATAGTTTATCCTAGTCTACAAGACAGTCAGTCAAGTTGCGATTAAGGCTCTAAGTACTCAATCTAGGGCTAGGGAGGGGTTAGCTAGAGAATATCTTCCAGTACTGGTGGAGATTCCGATGAGTGCAAGAATTAAAAATCACTTTGCCAATTTAGCAACAAATAGTTGAAAAGTTCTAAAAGAAAGCTAGATTGATTTGGCCTAATTTAGACGTAAACCGTTCACACAAACTATGTGTGTTTGGACTACAAAATTCAACTTAAAATAATGATGATATTTTATTAAAATAAAAATAACTTTCCAAACAGATGCTTCGAAATAAATATAGAAAATGAACCACTATCGGATGATGATGCTTCCATTTTGGATAACACAAACATAAGTCATTCGACTACGGATGAAGAAGAGCACACAAATGAACTAACAGAAACAATTGAAAATAATCAAGCTAAACGAAAAGCGGTAAACAACATTTTAGAGAAACAAAACGAATGTGAGATCTGCGGAAGAGTGTAAGTTTTAAATAAAATTTGAAGATCTAATATAATATTTTTTTGTTATTATTGATTATTTTTAATTTTCAGTTTTGGAGAACCATCTGCACTAAAAATTCATATGTACACGCATACCAAAAAAGAAGTCAAAATGTCAATTTTGTAATTTCACAACTAATAGAAATGGATCTTTAAGAAAACACCTAGAAAAGCATAATCGCATTAATAGCGATAATAATTATAAATGTAAATTTTGTGATGGTGAATTTCAAAGTGAAGCCGAGCTGCAAAAGCATTCTGCACAACATAAAACGTATGCTAAAACAAAATCAAAAAATGTTGTCACAGGACGAAAAAATATGCTGAATTGGAGCTTAATATAAATAAAGAGACAACAAATTGTTGTTCCAAACATAGTGAAGATGCATTTGTTCAATGCGACTGCGTGCAGCAAAATGAATGTCCTCTGTTAGTAACGGTGTATAACTTTAAATAAATTAAATTTGAAATACGTTTAAAATAAAAAAAATGAACAAACAACAAAACAATCTGGCAACGCTAGTCACAAAACATATGTCTTAAAACAAAAAAAATAAATATCGTCAAAAAAAAAATTGTGCTTTCGGTAAAAAAAAATGTTTAATAAAACAAAAAAATAATAAATATTAAAATACAAATTGTAATTATCTTAATAAAACGAGAAATCTTTTTAAAAATGACAACAAACTACCAAGCTTTCTCCACTATGTGTCGCTGCTGTGCACGAACTGAAATGGACAGTGCACCGTCGTGTACGCTGAAACTTCAATCTCTTTACGAGAGACCCACGGAATCAGTTAGCCTTATGAGTATTGCTGAAATCTTTAAAGAGATTACATCGCGTGTAATTATAAATCCAACAGATGCTATGTCTCAAGTAATATGTGCGTGCTGTGTGCAAAAGGTGCTACAAATGCAACAATTTTTGGATATGTGTATAGAATCGGAACGCATTATGCGTGCCATAGTTAATGCGAAGCCAACTTCATTGGCGAGCAACTTCATTGTAACATCAGTTAAAGAAGAGCTGAATCTCATTGAGTATAAGCAAGTCGCAGAAATCCTACCACACAATCATGAACGATTGACAATCAATGGATTGAAAACAAAATGCACATTGAACATGTAAGTTGTTAGGTACTTAATATTCGTATAAGTTATACATATTATGTTGTAGGTTGACCTGCCACAGAGTCAGGAACATTTGACGTTGTCGCTAGTTCCAACACCTGGCTCTCGGTTGCCATGAGACCCTGGTCTACGGTCTTTCAAAATAAGATCCAGCCATTGAAGTCTGCCTCTACACCTTTTATATATTATATATACATTTTGTTCCGGTTAGAAATATCCCCCAGGCAAGCTTTATGTCAATGTTGGGATCATTTATCTGTGCTAACCATTTAGTTATGTTAATTTTCCCAAGAAGGACAGTGCTAAGGGAGTTCGCCAGCATCATCTGGTGATCCGTAAAAAAAAAGTCTGTCTTCAACCGCAAAACGGAAGTCTGAAAAAAGATAAAACTTGCGAGTGTCCGGCTTTGGTCAGGTTTAGGCTAAGACAGCTGAATGGTCTTTTTCTTTCTGCTGACTGAATCGGACGAACCTGGACTGGACATATTCTCAGATTTTTTACAGAGTCTAAATGAATCCTTTGTTAAAAATCGTAACCTAACCATTTATCACGCCAGGGTACAATATATATTTTATTTTTTCGTAATGTCTGTTTTTTTCTTTTCCAAGTTCTTAACTCAACAAGAGGAAACTTTTGTTTAAGGTTAAACTTGAAGATATGTAAGCTTATATTCGCCATGACCTCTTGCTTGTCTTGCGACTCCGATCCAGACACTGCGCCAGGTATTTAAATAGAAACAAAACCACAATCATGGTCGAAATAATTCGGGACATACGGAACAATATTAAAGAAATCCGGGCTTCATATGGGAGATTGTGATACATATTGTGTATACGGAAATTTCACAATATCTCGAAGGATTTTCTTAAAAAAAAAAAAAAATTACATTTTTTTTAGATGTGGCATTGAGGGAACTGAGGACTGTTACCTTGCAATTGTCTATTTTTTTTTACTTTGACGTATTTACAACATTTTCAGTTTTCTTGTTAATCAATCAATTATTAATATTATTTTTTTTTTCAATTAGGCATAACAAAGTAAGCATTGTAAATGAACCAGAAACGGATGAAGATTCATTTTCAAATTACTCTACAAGCAGTTTTAATAACGATACCCAAGCGCCCATTTTAAATGTTAGAGCTGAAAAGTCATATAAATGCAGATATTGTGAACGTGCTTTTCGTGAGAATAATAATTTAATACGACATCTTCATTTACATCTTGGCAATAATGTTCACTTGTGTGAGCTTTGTCCATGTGGTTTTCCATCAAACGCAGAGCTGGTGGAACATAGTAAAGAGCATGAAAATGACGATACTGAGGCACAAGAAAAAAATCTTGCTAAACGTAAAGCTTACGATTTGAATATACAATCAATAAAGAAACAACCGGAATGTAATCAGTGCGGAAAACGGTAAGTAGCATCATATTAAAAAAGATATAAGATTATAATATCTAAAATATCTTAATTTTGAAAAAATTTCGATCCTTTTTATTTTACAGTTTCTTTTATAAATTGGATTTAGTCAACCACATGGAAACAGCGCACACAGGACAAAAACCATATAAATGTCGATTTTGTGATCGTGATTTTATTAATTTAATTGCACATTATCGTTCGCATCTTGGCGACAATGTACACCTGTGTGAACTATGTCCACGTGGCTTTCCGATAAAGACAGAACTAAGAGATCACGTTAAAGAGCACAGAAATGAAGATATTGTAAGACAACAAAAAAATCTTGCAGAACGTAAAGCTTTCGATGCAAAAATACGTGCGATGAATAATCATTTTGAGAAACGTTTTGAATGTGACATCTGTGGTATGCGGTGAGTTGTATAAAAAATAAGGTTTCAACTGAATTGTAATTGTAACTAAACTTCTTTACAGTTTTCTTAATTATACGGAATGGTTTGAGCACAAACAAAAGCACACAAGTGAATTTGACAAGACACAAAAATGTAAATATTGTAATTTCTCAACTACAACAACTGCTGCATTAAAAAAACATCTACAGAGGCATCTCGGCGATAACATCTACACTTGTAATTTTTGTGCAAGCGATTTTCGTAAAGTTACCGAATTGCGAAAACATTATATGGAACACAAAAATGAAGATGCTGAGACTAAAGTAAAAATCTGACTGCAAGAAAAGAAAAAGATGCTGAAATAAGACTTAAGCTGATGACTGATGAAACGCCTTTGAATGAGGAATATACTAGTTGCAGTGCAACATTGGTCAAAGAAGAGCTAGAAATTATAGAAGATAATAAAATTCAAATTAACAATATTTCAAATATAAAAACGGAAATTATGGATTATGAAGCGAAAGAAATAGCAAAAATTTCGAAACGATAACGTATGATGTTGCGGATAATTTCGAAACGACTAGTTTCAATAATGATCCGAACAGTAGAGTTGATGATGATGTCGATGATGTTGATGATGAAAGACCATTTAAATGTCGATATTGTAATGGTGCTTTTTCACGAAATTCCATTTTAATTTCACATCTTCAATTGCATCTTGGCTATAATGTACATCTGTGCGAACTTTGTTCTCTTGGCTTTAAATCGAATTTGGAGCTGCAAGAACACGCTGCTGCAGTGCATATAAACGAGAATGCTGCGACGAAAAATAAAAATCTGGCTGAACGCAAAGCATTCGATTTAAAAATAAAATCAATGAATCACAACATCGAAAAGCAATTTGATTGTGAATTGTGCGAAAGACGGTAAGTTTGAGATATAATAAAATTAAACGCTTGCTTTAAATTATTTTAAAAAAATTTCAGTTTTCTACGAAGTTGGGCGCTGCGTGGTCACATGCGTACACATACTGGTGAAAAGCCATACAAATGTCAATATTGTGAATTTAGTACAGCTACAACGACAAATTTGAATAGACATCTGCAGAGGCATCTGGGCGAAAATATTTATATCTGTAAATTATGTAGTCGTGGCTTTCGAAAGGCATGCGATTTGCGAAAACACTATATGGAACACCGAAATAAGGATCCTGATTGTATAATTTGAGCAGAATAATTGCAAAATAAGTAACTAGAAAAATGGGTATTACAAATCAAAGATAGTTTAGGGAAAGAAAGCGCTTAAAATATATACAAATATGTTGGACAATAAAGTTATTATTAGTGTTAATCAAACAAAAAATAAATTGTTTTTTTTTTTATTTAAAAAAAAATGTGCCTTCTCCCATTAAGCCAACTGAATGGAACTGGATTGCCTAAACGCACTAACCAGAACTGTCTGTAAGACCTGATCAGTACTGTAAATCTCAAATATACTATATATCGCTCTCAGATACAACTTTGTACTTATAAGTTTATAAGTCTTCCTTATTGCATCGAATTCTTTCCATGTTTCGGTTTAAACCTGAAAAAAAAGAAAAGTTTCGTTATAATTAAAAAGTTTGACGATATTAGAAAAGAAAAAATAAAATATATTTTGTTTTCATTTTCCGTAATTAATTTTTTTTTTTTTTTTAATTTTTTGAAGTTTGTGGCTTAGAATAGAGAGGTAAACCCCGTTTAACAAAATTGTAAAACGTTTTTGTTGAGAACATTTTTTAATACGCTTACCTTTTGGCCATAGAATCATTTTAAACTCTTAAATATTCCATCAAAGTTTTTTCATAACAATCGTTTTGGATAATTTTCATAAGATTAAATAAATATTTTATTTTCAGGGCTTGTTTTCTAGTATTTTTGGTAATACTTGATTTCTTATATTCTCGATCGGATTGAGTTCTGGATTATTATAGGATCGATCCAAAAAAATGCTGATCAGATTATCATTTAACTTTGCAATTTTTCGTTCAAAGAATAGACTATTGTACTCAAAAAACTTGCCTTTATGGTGGAACTATTAGAAGGGGGTTAGAGTTTCGAACGTCATTTAAAGATATTAACTATCGCTGGGGCAGTTCCTTTATGCCATGCCCTTTGTTTTTTTTTTTATACCCGTCACACATAGTGAGGTATTATCAGTTTGTCGGAAAGTTTGTAACGCTTTAAAGGAGGCATCGGAGACCCCATAAAGTATATATAATATTGATCAGCTCGACGAGACAAATCGATATAGCCATGACCATCTGTCTGTCCTGTTTGTCTGTTTATTTCAACACGATTTACTCGGAGACTACAAGAGATATTTAGATGAAATTAACAATATAAATTTATAAATACGTGTGACGGGTATATAAGCTTCGGTTCCACCGAAGTTAAAGTTTTTCCTTGTTATTCTTAAGTTTAAATATGGTGTTAAGGTAATCAAATTTTTAAAAAATCTTAAAAAATATTTAAATTGTTTTTTTCTAAGGTGTCCTATTCAAGTAGCAAAAAATAAGGACCTAACAAAATGAAGTTTGTAGCATGCTTGGCTTGGGCGTAGTATACGATACAAAACTTATCTTAAGGAGGGGTGTCCTTTTCAAGTGGCGCGGTGCGTATTAGATGCTTTGAAATGAACTTGCCTGGTAAATTCTCTTTATTTTTTTTCTATTTCTTGGTTACTTAAAAAACCTACAACCATGGCAACATGTAAACCAAGAATTCTATGACTACCGATTTATGATAATGGTTTGACAGAAAAACTAAAACAACTAAGTAGCTATGGCATTAAGTTAGTTAATTGAAAACATTTTACTTGACTACACATACACTTCGTTTAGTTGGTTTCGTTCAATTTGTTATTTTTTATGGTTTTTGCATTAATTTTGCATAATTTGATATATTTTTCCAATTTGCAAATTTTCAATTTATAAACAGAAGAAGAAGAAGAATGCCGTGCTTTTCGGCCACTAATGTACGTTTTCATACGCCCAGCTGTGAGCAGCTACGTAAGCAAAGTAGCTATGGAAATCTGCGACAGCAGCCGCAGCCACATCAGCATCAGCAGCGGCAGCTGGATCGTTCAAAATCTGCATATCGTTTACCAACCTATCTGGAGCGTATGCGTGGCGGCGGTACTGCTACTACTGCTTCTGTTGGTGCTGCTGCCGCCCCAAATGGACGTTTGGCATTTTCAAGTTTTCAACGACGTTGCGAACAATTTGCAACCAGCGACAAAAAGGCTGAAAAAGCGCGACGCATTAGCAGCAACAAGAAACAGCAGCAGCAGCAACCGAAAGAATTATTTTTAAAAGCTGCCGACCTAAAGCGTTTACGTGATGATATACGCGTTGTCACCGTTGAAGAACGTATACGTGACTTGGAACGTAAAGAGGAGGAAGATCGTCGCATGGTTGAAGAAGCGGAACGTTTACGCGCCTATTACAAGGAAATGGACGAAGAGCGTAATGCCAAATTACAGGGTGATCAGATTGATGAAATTGTTGCCGAGAAACTTGATGACAAGGCGAAAGTCTTGAATCGTGTATTTTTGGCGCGTCAGGAGCAAGAGGGAAGAAGTCAAAATGGTCAATCGCATGATTATGGATGCCAAATGTCATGCGGTACGCGATGCACAAATACAAGAGAAAATGATGTTGGCCGAAGAGTTGAAGAACGATGAAAAACGTTTGCAGCGCATGGTCAATGAACGCGCTAAAACGGCGCTAAGCAAAGAGGATGCCGACGCACAAAAGGAAGTGGAGAAACGTGCAAAATACGCACGTGAAATACGACAACAATTGTATGAACGTGAAAATTTACGCTTTCTGGAAGCGGAACGCATTGAAGAAGAGGCCAAAGTAACACGTCGCGCTGCCGAATTAATCAAACAGGAAGAAGATCGACAGCGTGAATTGATTGCCGAACGTAAAAGTAAATTTCGTGCTGAATTGGAACGTCTTAAGGAAATTTCGGCAGTATTTAAGAAAATGCTTTGCGAACAGGAACGTCTGGCCGATATGCGTATAGTGGCCTATATGAAGGATAAACGTGAAAAGGAGCAAAAATTAAAGAATGAAAAAGCCGTATCCAAACAAGAATTTGAACGCCGGCAACAGCGTATTTACACGTTGGCCGAAAAGGCACTCCAATCGAAGGCAGCCAATGATGAGATGGCCTATTTAAAGGAACAAAATCGTATGGAACGTGAATATCGTGCCAAAGAGAAGGCTGCTGCATTGCATAAACGTGAAGTGGAACGTGAATTATTCGAATCACGTGCTGCACAGGCGCAGGATATTAAACAACGTTTGGCCTTACAAATTGCGCTTGCCGAAGAAGATTTTAATCTGCTAATGGATCGTCTCAAGGAAGAGGAGAATAAACAGAAAGAATTGGACAAAGAACGCGCACTGAAACGTAATGCATATCGTCGTGATATTGTGCAACAGATGACCGATAAAGAACTGGAACGACGACGTCTCGTCGATTTGGAACGCGCACGCACTTGCGAGTGGTTGGAGAATGAGCGACAGCGTGAACAGAATATTAAATCGGTTATCAATGCTAAGATACGTGATATGCGTGAGAATTGTCTGCCGGAACGTTATATCAGGGATGTTGAGAAACAATTGAACAAAATTCAAGCGAATAAAAGTCGCATTGTAAAGGGTTAACCCCAAGAAACTATCCTATTTATACATTTGAGCCTAAATTTAGACGTATTAATACGCTTTTTATATATTTTAAAATCTCTTTTGCAAGTATCTTAGAAATTTTATAGTCGCTCATTTTAATAAAAATGCACTTTAAACTTATAAAACGTTTTTTACATTTAGTGGGGGGGTTTTTGTTTTTAGTTTATAAAGTGTTACGAGTGAGACGGATTTAGTTAAATTTGCGCCGTTTTGTTCGATAATATATCATCTAGACGGCAACTTCATAATACCTCCCTTGTAGAACCCCCTCCTTATTTGTGAAGAACTCAGACAGCCACTTTTACAAGCCTCTTTTGGGGCCAACTTTACACCCATGGACAGGAACAGGTGGTAATCACTTGGCGCTATGTCCAGGCTATATGGTGGATGAAATAAATCCTCCCATCTAAGCTCCCCGTAGCTTCCGACGAGTTACCAAAGATGTGTGTGGAATGGCGTTGTCCCTGTGGCCAGTTTTGACGTTTCTGGTCGATCGTCTGCTTTAAGCGGTGCAGTTGTTTGCAGTAGATGGTAGAATTAAGCGTCCGGCCATATGGGAGCAGCTCATAGTGGATGATTCTCTTTTCAGTCCCTACCAAACACACAGCAAATCCATCCTGGCCGTACAATCCCGGCTTTGCCACTGTTTGAGACGCTTCACCGGCCTTCTACGACGACCTCTTTGACTTGATATTGTCGTATTTGATTTATTTTTCGGCGCCAGTCACCATCCGCTTCAAAAATGGGTCCAGTTCTTTCCGTTTCAGCAGCATATCGCAGGCGTTGATTCGGTCCAGAAGGTTTTTTTGCGTCAAATCATGCGGCACCCAAACATCAAGTTTTTTCTGTATACAGCCTTCTGCAGATGGTTTAAAATGGTTTGATGACTAACTCCCATCTGCTAAGCGATGTCACGAGATGTCATATGCAGGTCTAACTCGATTTTCCATGATTTGATCGGTATTTGTCGTCACAGGTCTTTCGCCGGCTGGTTTATCCATGGTGTCGTTTTCACCGGCTCTAAATCGTCGAAACCATTCCTCCGCGGTTCGAAGTGATAAAGTACCCCCCCCAAAAAACAATAAATAAACAAAAACTCCCAAAGAAAACCCTTAAAAAAAAAAAAAAAAAAACCCCACAACCAAGAAAAAAAAAAAAAAAAAAAAAAAAAAAAAAAAAAAGTTTATGTTGAGATAAAAAATTAACCGAGCCAAAAATTTTTAACATATTCTGAGGGTACAGAAAATGTCTCATTAGTAAAAATTAAAACCGAATTCGTAATGCACTTCTTAAAAAAAAAAAAACGATCAATTTAATTTAAATTGTAAAAGCTTGAATTATTAAAAACATTTAAATAACATAATTATTAATTCAAGATTAGAAGCTTTCTGAGTTTTAATGAAAACAAGTTTAATTTACAACTGAGAATACTTTATATATATAGTATACCTTTGTATCTATCGGATGCTGCGACACAGTCTCTGAGAAACCAGCGCTTGAACTTGACGTTCGATTAGATATCAAATTGCATACAGATTTGTTGTTTTCTTTGTATTTCTCGGAAATATTAACTAATGCGTCATGAATTATTGTACGCAAACGCTAATATTTTTATTATTAGTAAATTGCATTGGAGTTTTAGTTATTATTGAAGCATTTAAAATACCAAATATTGATTTTGAATTGACGGATAATGGATTTCAGGTATCGATACCAGGTAAAACATTAACAAACAGAAAAAAATATCAACTCGGAACGCAACATTTATATAAAAATGCAAGGTCGTAGCTTAGCTAAAATGTAGCTAGTAACTGTTTTTTTTTTTTTTTTTTGTATCTTTCAGATGAGCCCGGTTTACAGCGCGTTTTCTACATAATACAAATCGATGAAAGCTGTCCTGCGCTAATGGATTATATTACCGAAGCTAAAAATAATGCATGGACTTCTGTGCAGCAGACTAATCTAGAGAATAATGATAAAATTGAGATTTCAATGTTGGTACAATATAACGATGTTATCTATGAGAAGAGTGAAACCAAAGTAATACTTATGAAACGTTTGCTGAGCACAAGTAAATCGGAGACACGAAATATTGATTTAAGTGAAACAACAACGTGCAAGGATATTGCTGCACTACAAAATGAAATTAAACCCTGCAAACAGGCACAAACAATTATTGGCAATAATCAGCCAACGTGTCATGGTGATCTTCTATTCGAAGATACTTTCGATGGCAACGCATTAAATCGTAGCACATGGAAGCATGATATACGCTTGCGCATTTATCAAAAGGACGAAGAACTTGTTGTATTCGATAATAAGGCTAAGAATTTATATCTTAAAGATGGTTTACTGCATATAGTGCCAACGTTAGCCAATGAAGTTACAGAGAGCAGAGAATATCATTTGGGTGAAAAGTATTTAAAAAAAAAAAAAAATTTTTTTTTTTTTTCGAAATAATTTTATAAATTTTTCTTTTTGTAGATGCACCGCCATTGAGGATCCGCTACGTGAATGTAATATTGCTAATATACGTTATTTCTATATAAAACCGCCGATTTCCTCAGCGCAAATACATACAAGAGATGCATTTAGCTTTAAATTTGGACGCATTGAGGTGCGCGCTAAATTGCCAAAGGGTGATTGGCTATTTCCATGTAAGTCATAACTATAAAAATAGTCTGTGAAGTCAGGGAAATCTCTAGAGATTTTGTTTTCGATTGCTTTTGAAAATCTCTAAAAAAAAATTGGTGTTCCAAAACCTTGAGAGATTTGGTTTTCGAAAAATTCTGTTGAAACCAACGCCATTAATATTTACACAGACGGGTCCAAACTAGAGGGAAGGGTAGGAGTAGGTATCTTTTCCCCGGATCTGGGGATTAGAGAATTCTTCAGACTTCCTCATCACTGCAGCGTTTGATGATCGCCATACACGAAGCTATGCATTATCTGGGGCACCACTCAGGTTGTAGGCAAAAAGTACACATCTTTTCAGATAGTCAGGCTGCCCTATACAATAATACAGGCTCTTACAATAATACATCAAAAACTATCTCCCAGCGCCGTATATCTCTCAACGAGATGGCTGAGCAATGGGATATTTGCCTCACATGGGTTCCGGGTCACCAAGATATATTTGGTAATTGCGAAGCAAATAGATTGGCCAGAGAAGGTACAAATTCCGTTATTCCTCCTGGGAGGAGTTCGACTGGAATTCCTATGGCCTCTCTGAAGCTGCGAGTGAGAAAAGGAAATAATTAATATGGCAAAGACTAGATGGACCACAAATCCCAAATGCATAATAGACAGACCCTGTCCATGATGGTTGGCGCTCTTACGGCCGTCCGACTAGGAGTTGGCATCAAATGACTTCTGTAGGAGTTGTAGAAACGAGAAAGAGGAGGAGACAGTAGAACATTATCTCTGCCACTGCCCAGCTCTTGGGAGAATAAGGATTACCGTACTTGTAGGCCGTTTCTTGATAGTCTGGCGAAGATGGCATCAGTCAAGATTGGTGCAGTAGGAGGAGTATCTCTTCGAATCGAAATTCGTTTGACATTTAATTGGAATTCGTTTGTAAGAGATTTCTCTGACACACCATAATAATTTATTTACAATCTTTCCATTACAGATCTTCTGCTGCAACCTATTTCAACACACTCAGAAACACATCAGGCCAAACAATTACGCATTGCGTTTGCGCGTGGTAATGCATATTTGCGTAGCATTAATGATGAAGATATTTCCGGTAATAATTTATACGGTGGCATGATATTCTGGCAGCATAATAGACCTATACAATATTTAAAAAGTAAAAATCTTGAGTCACAACAACATTTTGGTGATGATTTTCATATTTATTCAATGATTTGGCAACGTGAGAAAATTTCACTTTTCGTTGATAACGAATTGTATGGAGAGATTTTTGATGGTTTAGATTTTTTAACGAAAAGGTAAACATAGTATTAAATCTTTTTATATTTTTAAATAAACAAATATGTATAACTATTTTTTTAGTGCTTTATTATTTTCGGCGTTACTGTTGGCGGTTTTTTAAATTTCGACGATAATCTCATCAAAAGTGAAAAACCCTATAAAAATTATGATCCTAAAGCGGCGTTACATTTTTGGCAGCAACAGGATATTTGGTTGCCAACATGGGAAAAGGATAAGGCACTACTGCAAATCGATTATGTACGCGTTTATGCAGAGTGAAATATATTTAAACGTATTATTTTTTTATATGTGATAATTTTTTTTTTTTTTTTAAATTAAATTTTTGAAATTTATATAAAAAAAAAAGTTATCGCTTTTTTCTTTTAAATAAATCTCTAGCAAGAACATGAGAGATTTGAAATGAAACCAAAGAGTTGTTGTGTGATACAAATTTTGAGTGGAGAGTATATCGACGAGGTAATTTCCAACTGTAACATTTTTTATTTCTTGTTACTACCTAAGCTTAGCGTACCGAATTTGATATGGACCACTTTCATAGTATTTCTTTAATCGGGTTCAGAACGAGCTTTCAGAAACATTTCGGAAACATTTCAAAATACGAAATATACTCGACTACAAAGCACCGTTGAGATAAAAAGATTCGTAGATCCAGAAAAAGTTTATCATACAAAAATTGATAACTGGGCTTTTCTATTCCTAAATATTTTAATCTTACACAACTTTGTATATTTTGTTGGGAAAGTTTTTGTAGTATTAGAGTTCCAAGATTAAGAAATTAAAAAGTTTTTTAATCAAAATCTTAAAATTTTGGGTTAGTTTTGTAATGTTGCTGCCCCTTTAAAGGGAGCTAGAGAAAAACCGTGTGTAAGTGATCACTTGAAGGCTCAGGAGAGTCTAATATAGTGGCTCTATCTTCTATAGCCTCCGAAACAATAATTTACTTATATCCTGAAAAACCATCTAATCGCTGGTTTGTGCATATTGTCGTGTAAGACTATTATGACGACTAGACTAGATAGTTATTAAACTAGAAAAAACGTTAACTTTGGTGGAACCGAAGCTGAAATACACGTTATACAACACTTTTAATAGTTTATATGTTCACTAACCAGGTGCTTAGATTAAATTTTACGATGAATTTGGTCAAATTTGTATGGAGGCTTTATGTTATATTAGCTCGATCCTGACCATATAGATAGTGTTCACTTAGGCGGACCTAAAAATGGGTGTGGAGCCTTAGATTTGACATTGGATGACATTGGATGACTGAAAATTAATTTATTCGTTATTCGGATTCGGATATTACATCCGAGTCATTTTACTCAGAAATTATATAAAAGAACGTATAAATTAATTTTCTGTTAACTAGTGTAATACAATAAAAAATAAATAATAAAGATGATAGCTATTTTAAAACACTGCTGCGATCTTCCATGCACAAAAAAAAAAAATAATAATAATGAAAATGAAACTTAAATCTAGTTTCGGCTTACTTGCGCGCATCTGTAGGTATAAAAAAAAAGGAAAAATGTTAAATGTTAAGCAAAGCTTTAATACATTTCACATAAAACTTAACAAAATGCATAAAAATTATAGAAGAAATGCACAAACAGACAGACGGACATATGTTAATTGAGCTGATAATGTGATTATTTAGCTTTGTACTTAATAAAATTTTACCAAGCATTCCCAAATGCTCTTTAAACTTGCTTGAAATTAATAGAACCCGTTTTTATACAATATACTCGTATATAAAGTGTATAAAAATGCAACATTATTATATTCTTCAATAAAATAAAATAAATTTGTTATCAAGAACAAGTATGACGGAACAAACAGCATGAGAAACCCTAGCTTTATTAGTCAAGTCTGAACTGTGCAACTGAATGCAAGCGCGACAATGAAGTTTATCGTACTACTCTGTTGCATTTTAACTTTACGCTTGAATGGAATCAACGGCGGTGATTCTATAGGAAATTGGTTTAATAGTTTCTTTTATCAATTGGTACGTATTGTTTTGAGTGTTCTAGAGAGTTCTAGAGAGTCTTAAAATTGGCAGAAAACCAAAAGAGAAAAAAAAAAAAAAAAAAGGTAACTTCGATGGAACCGAACATAAAACTTTCAATAATTTATATGTTTACCAGGTGCTTAGAATTTGTATGGAGGCTTTATGTTATATTAGCCCGATCCTTACCATATCGATAGTGTACACTTAGGCGGACATTGAAAATGATTTTACCAAATTTTAATTGAATTCATTCAGAAAAAAATAAATGTTTTCATAAAAAAAATCGAAAATGTCTAAATCAATTCGTCTCATCGAGCTGATCAAGAATTTATATACTTTATTGGGTCTCCGATGCCTCCTTTAATGCATTACATACTTTCCGACACTAAAAGTTTTTTTTTTTTCAGCGAATTGTAATGCATACCATTGACTTTCTATAAAGTATTACATGACTTGGGAGTTGTTATTGGTGTTTAAAAAGGGGTAGGGAAGTGATGGAGGAGGATTTAAAAGTTTATGTGTGTGGCAAATCCAGGGGGTGTAACCTCTTCAGTCGCCGAGTCGTTGTACTGTTATCCAGCAGGTTTATGGCCAGAGGGGTTGACATGGTTGTCCAGTCTATCCAGATATGCCTTAGTGAGCCTTGCCACCTCTTATGACACTAAAAGTATAAAAATATTTTTAAAAAAATGTTTGTCGGCTTTCAGAGAGCCTAAATTTGTATTGTCCCTAGCAAAATATTTTCAAAAGAAACGGAAGGAACCCAGATACACCGAATTGTGTGTTTTCTACCGGTTTCGAACTCTTCTTTGCTATATTAAATATGTTACATTCCAAGAATAACATTTCTACAGAAATATGAAAAACCCTAATAAATATGACTAGTTTTGTTTAATGTATTAATCAAATAGCTTGTATAGTGATGCTATCATGTAAAAATCTGACTAGGAAATTCGAATATATATGTACGTAAACAAATTAAAAAATGCAATATTATTCTTACATTAATGAACTCGATTTCTTATCACTGAAATTGTGCTTCGTTTCAATTGAACAATTGCAAAAATCAGAACGAATTAGTCTGGCATGAACTGCTCAAGTAGAAGCAAGTAAAAATTTGCAAGATAATGAATTTTGCAGCGTCTTTGTCAATACAACTCTGTTGCATTGCAATGCTATGCATTCAGGAAAACTTCGGTGATGATTCCTTTTTTTAATTGGTTTCAAAGTTTCAACTATCAAAATGTAAGTTAAAATATTAAGAATTTGTGTATTAGTATTAAAAGATACATTTTCAAAGTAAATACATGAAAAGTATAGTAGAAAAGGCAGGGACAGACGGACATAAGTAGATTGACTCTTCTCATTGAGCTGTTAATGAAACGCTTTGGCTTAGGGTTTACTAAAAACGCTTCGAAAATATTTCTATAAAAAAAAACAAACTGTTTCTCCTTTAATTTCTAATTTATTTATTTATTTATTTTTTTTTTTAGCAAGAGACCACAACAACAAATACGCCAATTCAAATAGCCGATGATGCCATTTGGGAACCACCACCACAACTAACACCAAAAACTACAGCAGCACCACGCTGTGAACCTTCCTTGACTGTGGTTTCACATCAAAGTGGATTTTGTAAGGGACAACTTATCTTTGAGGATAATTTCGATAGTCTAAACGAAAGCATTTGGAAACATGAATGTCGTGGACCAACTGATACTGGCGATTCTGAATTTGTGCTATACGATGGTCAAGCAAATGTGCAACATGGAGAATTGGAGATAAGACCAATACAATGGAGCGCATATCAACCGGATACGGATGTACGTTTTGGTTTTTGTGATTTGAGTACAAGGTGCGTATAAATAAACTAAAAAAAAACATTGCTACAACACACACACATACATACAGATGCACTGGTACACATGATCGCAGCAAAGAGTGTCGTCTTCGAACTGGTGGACAACGCATATTACCGCCAGTTGTAGTGCCACGCATCAGTACACGTGATGCTTTTAATTTTAAATATGGACGCATCGAAATACGTGCTAAGTTACCGCAGGGTGATTGGATTGTACCATGTAAGTAGTCCTTCTAAGAAAAGATTCAAATTTTTACGACTATCAATTTTCAATACCACTCATTTCAGTGCTTCTTCTTGAACCTTTAAACGAATATTACGGTCAAAAGGGTTATGAATCTGGAGTTTTACGTGTAGCTTTCGCACGCGGTAATATACGTCTGGATATGATCAATGGCAAGACTATCGATGGACGCATTTTATACGGTGGTGCTGTACTATTTTTGGATGCAGAACGTCGTGATGAATTTATGCCCAGCACACGTCAAACTGTGCATTTTGGTAATGATTATCATGTCTACAGTTTAACTTGGACACCGGAACATATAAAAGTTGAAGTTGATAACAAAGAATATGGTCAAATTCCTGGTGGTTTCTCGAGTGTATCCTCTGATGATAAAGCGTTACTAAATGCCTGGAAACGTGGCACGAATATGGCGCCATTTGATCAACCTGTAAGTTTTCATTATATTGTCTTAATTAGCGCATTTTCACTAGCGTTACCATTCACGTCAAACCGATGTTTTCGAAAGCAACTTATACTACAATCGTATACAATTTTGCAAAACAAGATTTTAAGAATGAAAAGTGTGCCTCTAGCAGACATAGCACCAGGTAGAGGTTGAGATCTATCGATATTTCACGCTATCGATAGTTTTAAATAGTCTCGTCGACTATCGACAGTTCTCCACCTCTAGCACCAGGTTAACGCTAACGCGAACGGTGACACAAGTGGAAATGTGCTATAAATCGAAATCGGCTTAAAATTCGTTTTTAAAATATTATTTTTTTTTCTTTTTTCAGTTTTATATAACACTTGGCATATCTGTTGGTGGTTTTGGTGATTTTCCAGATAATAGTCGTTCTGGTACACATTATAAACCGTGGCAAAATAGACATCCAAAAGCGCAGTATAATTTCTGGAATAGTCGTGGCGATTGGCTACCCACTTGGACAAATTCAGAACTAAAAGTAGACTATGTGCGTGTCTATGCTTTGTAAATGACATTCATGTTTTTTAAGGCATTTTTGAATAAGAATTTAGATTTAAAAACAAATTATTTGTAAGAAAAAAAAATATATGCAAAATAAAATATAAGTAGAACATAGTAAAAAAAAAAAAAAAAAAAATCGGTCTTATCTTTCTATAATGCAATTACCCCAAAAAGCGTGTTAATTCCATTAAGGCAAATTATCTGGAATCATATAAAAAAATCATATTTTTGTTTACTAATTTTATACAATCTGCAAACGTCATAATCGATTACTTTGTAAGAGATAAGCAATCAATGGAACGTTTTTAATAATCATTATCTGTGCTGCATCAACTTGGAATAATATAAAGAAAAAACTGCATTCGATTAATTAATCTTGACTTTAAAGTACTCTTTTCGTACATGAACTGTTGATTTGTTCGAGTAAAATCAAACTGCGTACTTGGAATTTGTGGGTTATCGGAAATATATTCCATGAATATATTTTAGTGGATTGCAAAATGTTAATTAAAATAAATTTTTTAACCCAATCATTTGGATTATCCGCTATACCATTCGAAAGGTCCTTCCAAAACAGCTAAAAAAAAATTGACTAAATTAAAGTTAAAAATTCATTTCGATCCATAAGTCAAGAATTTGAAGGTGTCCGCCAAATTTTACAAAATTTCAGCACAAAATCTTTAGAACTGAGCAAATAAATCGCGCAGCAACAAGATAATCTCACCTCGGGGTGTGTCTGCGGATATAGGTCTATGCGATTATTTTAAAACCTAGATTATAATCGATAACTAAAAAAAAAAAATCGATTTTACTGACATCTTTAAATTGAAGAGCGGAATAATATGGTACACAAAATAAAAAATAAGTTTTAAAATAAAGAACCAGAAAAAAAAGGTATAGGTTTCTTATGAATCTGGATATTTTTTTAATCAATCGATCAGCAAAAATATCATGATTAATCGATTCAACTATTTACAAATAATTATTAAAATGATTTTTTGAAAAATCGATTATTAATCGATTAATACTAGGCGCACATCGCTGCTTATTTCGTAGCGTCAGTTACCCAACACTTTTTATAGGGTTCACTGGAATTAAAACGGTTTTTTGTCACTATCCGATAACCTTTCAAAACTCTTCTAAATGTGGCCCTAACACCCATTGAATGGATTCAGTTCGATAGAGGTCTACAAACCTTCCTAGGTGTGGCTTAGCTGATGAAGCGCAATTCTTCATAATTTCTCATAAAAGTCGGGGTTTTTTTTTTTTATTCCTATTTGGACTTTCTGGAGCTCGATAAACGATGACAGACAAATATAGCCAAATCAATTCGCCTCGTCGAGCCTTAAAATAGGCTTTGGTCTAGGATAAAAATAAACAAAATCCAATGAAGTCTGCAACAGATTTGTTTTTGTAGCTAAAATTAAATTTGTAATTTAAAACCGGCTTTCAAAAAATAAAGAAAAAAACAAAAGAGCACATTAGCCAATAAAAAAAGAGTAAAAAGGGAGATTGTACAAACTAAGCTCAGCACAGCAAGTTGAGTTTAGTTGAGGAAAAAAAAAACGATGCTTCTCATATGTAATTCCCCCAAACAAATCGTTTGGAAATAAACTAAAAAAAAAAAATTGCTCACTCAGAACAAGTCTGTCGTTCGAGATACAAGCGTTTTTTTTCTCTTGATAATCAGAATTATTTTGTATTAATCTGAAACGCGCTAAGCGGAAATTGAAAGATAATGTTTACTCGCAAAAGGTCTTTGTTTGCGTGTTTTTTCTATATTTTAATATTTTGGCTAAATGGAATCGATAGCATTGCAACCTATAAAATACCTGCAGTGAAATTAGAAAGACTTACAAATGGATTTCGTGTATCGATACCAGGTTAGTAAAAAAAAATAATATATATATATATATTATATGTATATGGGGCATTCTTTCTCAACGGGAGATCGCCAGCCTTCCAGAATATGGTTTCGCTTTGATCTACAGGTCTGGTCATGTTTAGGAATTTTTTTGGTGTCAGTTAAATAAAAATGGACAGACGAACATAGCTTAATTGGTTTAAAACCGGAAGCGATGCAATACATTATGATACCAGATTCGAATTTAGCCACCCCAAAATCAAATGATTAAAGGAATACTTTTGAAATGAATCCAACCAATTTTTTTTCCAATCTATTGTCATTTTGGATACGCCATCTAGGATTTCGAAAAAGTGTCATCTTGCTTTGAAAGTAGAGGTAATTAAACTTTCTACGTAAAACCATATTCTGGCAAGAGGGGACTTTCCCACTGTCAATAAAGGTCTTATATATATGGTATATAAATTAATACATAATATATATATTATTTTGAACGAAATCAAGTTCAAGAGGCATATATCTAGCATTCTTCGTTGTTGTGCAATATTTTTTTTTTTTTTTATAGATTAAATAAATATGTTTGTATATAGTATATATTTTTGTATTTTGCAGATGAACCTGGTGTTAAGTTTGTTGCTTTTAATGTGAATCGTAATCGTAAATTTAATGCTTTTACGCCAGGAGAATTTACAGCACAAGTACGTGAACCATTGGATCAACGTTGGAGTGCTGAATTTTCACGTATTTTAAATGATAAGGATGTCATTTATTTATGGACAAATGTACAACATAATCAAGTTGTATATCGTAAAATAGCAGAACCGATTAGCATTTGTGCTTTAGAAAGAACCGATTGTCATGATGCTAACTCTGATGAAAATGATATAGAAACGCCGAGAACAACCACAACAACAACAAAAACAACAACAAAAACAACAGAGCAACCAAAACCGTCAAATGTTAACCCAACAACTTCAAATTCAAAGCGTACAGAATGTGAACCTTCATTGACTATCGTTGCCTATAGCACTGTTTGCAAGGGACAACTAATCTTTGAGGATAATTTTGATAGTCTTAATGAAAATATTTGGATGCATGAAGTACGTAATCCACTGGATACTGGCGATAATGAATTTGTGCTGTACGATGGCCAAGCAAAAGTACAGAATGGAGAGTTAGAAATTAAGCCAATACAATGGAGCGAATATCAACCGGATATAGATGTACGTTATGGACATTATGATTTGGGTACAAGGTTAGTACATTTTTTGATAAAAACTAATCCGAAGCGGATGTTACAAATTTTTTTAAATGTTTAAACTTTTTACGTTTAAGAATACGTCTTAGTTCCTGGCCTCCCAGAACACTGTCTATATATATATATCTAATTCCACAATACAAATTTTGGAAAACCCTTAAATTGATATACTCAAAGTTACAACTGAGTTTCGATATATACAATAGATATATAATAAATAGTTTTGAACATGTCTTTATCTTCCACAAACAGATGCACCGGTATACATGATCGCAGCAAAGAGTGTCGTGTCCTGACTGGTGGACAACGTATATTACCACCGATTGTAGTGCCACGCATAAATACACGTGATTCGTTTAATTTTACATACGGACGCATTGAAATACGTGCCAAGTTGCCGCAGGGTGATTGGATTACACCGTGTAAGTACCATAAAAAAAAAAAAAAAAAATTGGAAATTTTTTCTATTAAAAGTTTTTACTTACTATTTCAGTGCTCCTTCTCAAACCTTTAACTGAATATTACGGTCAAACAGGTTATGAATCCGGTGAATTGCGTATTGCTTTTGCACGTGGTAATCATCAGCTTGATTTAGCTAATGGCAAGACAATCGATGGTCGCATTTTATACGGTGGTGCTGTACTTTTTTGGATGCAGAACGACGTGATGAATTTATGGTCAACACACGGCGTAATGTACATTTTGACAATGATTATCATGTTTATAGTTTGACTTGGACACGTGAACATTTATTGCTTGAAGTCGATAATCAAATATATGGTCAAATACAGGGTGGTTTTTCGGGTGCCTCATCAGATGATGCAGTTTTACTTAATGCCTGGAAACGTAGCGGTCATATGGCACCATTCGATCGACCTGTAAGTGTTTGTCATAACGTAAATTTTGTTGTTTTTTTTTCATTTCTATTCATTATTTTTTTTTTTTTTTTTAGTTTTATATTACGCTCGGTCTATCTGTAGGTGGGTTCGGTGATTATCCGGACAATTTACGTGCTGGTAAAAATAGTAAACCCTGGCAAAATCGACATCCAAAGGCACAATACAACTTTTGGAATCATCGACAAGACTGGCTACCGACTTGGACAAGTCCAGAGCTGAAAGTGGATTATGTGCGAGTTTACGCGTTGTAAATTTTAGTATTAGTTAAATTTTATTGAATAAAGACTTTTAGTTATATGTATACCTAATAACTAGTTCTGTTCAGTTCCGTTAAGAGAAATTCCAGGCATGAGAAACAATAGAATTCATCAGTATAGCACCAGAGTGAAAAATAGACCGACATATTAGTACTTATCTAGAACGATAAATGTTTAGTTGAGCTGATCAATAAATTATTTCTTATTTAGAAACTGTTTAACGGTGAGATTTCATGTGATCATTTTAGCAGACGGACATCGCGCTTGTTCAAGAATATATGTTATAGGTTTTCCGAAAATTGATTATGCCCGTTTCCACGTTTTCTTCTGCCACTTTTACCCCTGGCGTACATGATATAACAAACAGTAAAATCGTTCGCTACCTAAAGCGAACTAACAGACACAACTACATATGGAAGATCGAGTCTTAAAAACCATTCGCATATGTTGAAATTTCAAATTGGTACCAGAAAAATTTACGACGGACAATTAACCGAAAACGATTAAAAAGGGTACTCGAAATAAAAACGATTCGAGTCTAAGTAGGAAAATTCGTTTAAAATCGGTATGAGTCGACTCGAGTATGTCAAGTTCAACTCAAATCGAGTCGTACTCGATAAGTTAATGTTACTCTTGAGCTTATTGTGTGTATTAAAATTATAATAGAATTTTATAAAATAGTTTTAATAAAAATATTAGTTTGGGTTTTTTTGTGTGGTTTGGTTGGTATATTTTAATAATTTTTAAAAAGAATTTAATTATATGTATTACTGATCAGCTCGATGAGACGAATCGATTTAGCCATGTTCGTCTGTCTGTCCGTCTGTTTGTCTGTTGCGATGCGTTTTACTCGGAAAAGTTTTTAAGATATTGACCTGAAATTTGAAACTTAAGCTTTTTGAGCTCCTAGTTAGTTTGTATGTCAGAACCAAGGTGTCACGCCCATTTTTAGATATAGCCCCCATACAAACTTACCACTTTTTTCGATTTTTTGTATGAAAATAGTTATTATTTATGAATGTATTCACTCCAAATTGGGTAATAACACTTCTTATGTCATCCAATGTCAAATCCAAGATGCCACGCCCATTTTTAGGTATAGCCCCCATACAAACTTATCACCCATTTTCGAGTTTTTGTATGAAAACATTTATTTTTTCTGTATGAATCCAATTAAAATTTGGTAAAATCAATTCTAATGTCCACCTAAGTGAACAATATCGATATGGTAAGGATCGGGCTAATATACAATAAAGCCTCCATACAAATTGAACCAAATTCATCTTGAAATTTATTCTAAGGCCTGGTGAACATATAAACAATAACGGGTATTTCGCTTCGGTTCCACCGAAGTTACATTTTCCCTGTTTTTAATTTATTTCTTTGATTAATTATAGAGTTGGTGTCTTTATTTTATTATATTATTTAATTTTACTTTTAGTGATTTATTATTTGTATTCGTTTGGTCTATTTAGAATCGATTCAACTTGTATGGCATTTTATGAACTAATCGAACCGACGCACGACCTTGAGTCAGTCAAAATAGTAAAAAAATGATTTAATAACTCGAGTCATATCCGAAAGTTCGGATAATCGAACGAAATGGTTCATTTCGGTCGGATAACCGAAACTACGGATACTCGATTAAGAGATTACTCGTTTATTCGAGTAAAAATATGAGCTAAATCGAAGCGTTCGGTAATTCGATATCGGCTCGAGTAAGTCAAGACTCGGTTATATCTGTTTTTCGAGTTAATCAATGCAGGGCTCTATTAGGCAGTTCCTACGTTAGGCAGCTGTATATAAGATCACTTACATACACATACATATGTATATCCACAAAATAAAGTACGAATTTAAAGAGATAACGTTTCTGACTGTGTGTAGAATTCAATAATCTAACTCAGTACGTTATAGAATATACAAATATATATTATATATTAATTTATATATAGTCATTTAGTCAATTTGAAACGTTGTATAAAGCGGATGCGTTTGAAAATAGAAATGAATTTTCTAAACTTTCAAATAATATTTGTACTTACATTTTTATTATGTATTCAGGTGAATTGCTATAAAGTGCCATCCCTAGAAGTAGAAATAGACAAAGTAAATGGATTTACAGTGTCCATACCACGTAAGTAAATTGAAATTGTATATAAAAAAAAAAAACAATCAAAAGCCAGAGTAAAATATAAATGTTTCTCTCTAGATGAACCGGGCATTACGACGGTCTTTTTCAAAATAACAATCGATGATATATGTCCCGGCATAATGGAATATGTTTTGACACCAACAAATAATAAATGGTCTAAGAAAATAAATGATCGTAGTATACATGATGACAATGATTTGAAAATAGAAGTTGCTGTCGAATATAATGATAAAATCTATGAAAAATACGAGCATCTAAAAATTGATCATGGTAAAATTAAAACATTGGCTAAAGCCTTTACTGAAAATGATTTTAATACAATCAAAGAATGTGCCAAACTTGAAAAGAATAAAGAAGTAAAAATATGTTATCCAACTGCAACGTATTATGCAAAACAACAGCCAAGTTGCAGTGAAGAAGTTATTTTCTTTGAAGATTTTAATGGTCAAACATTAAATAAGAATATTTGGACTCATGAGATACGATCGCTTGTACAGACTCAAAATTCACAGTTGGTGGCTTTCGTTGATAATGAAGAAAATTGCCATCTGAAAGACGGAAAGTTAATTATAAAAGCAACCTGGAACGATAATGTTTCAAAACAGTTTAATGTATCGAATAAGTAAGTTGTTTCTAGGGAAATGCAAAGAAATTCTATTGCGCTTCAGAGCAATATTTCCGACCCTCGAATAAACCAAGGTCTAAATATTTGTAAGTCCATTGTTGGCCGAAATGTTTTTTTAATATTTATTTAAATGAAAAATCTGAAGCTTCTGGGTTTTTGTGTAACTAAAATATGTAATGAGGCCTTAGAATACTTTTTTAGGTTTGAGGTTTACATTTCAAAAACCCTGAAATACGTCAAATATATTTTTAGCCGTAGTTTTGCGTTTGCAATTTTTAAGACTCTTGTTCTACTCATTCAAAAGATATGCATAGACTTGATTCTAGGACGATTTCTAAAAAAGCATCTATCAATAAAGCTCCGATTGAATAATTAAGTAGCGAAATAAGCTATGATCTTGAAATTTTACACGTGTAGGCATATGTTGGCAGGGTTTTCAACAAATTGAAAATGGTCCCTTTATCGGATCAATCTGTAGTCTCCACCAAAGTAATTAAGTTGTAAGTTTTTAGTTAAGAGCTTCAATTGTTTTACATTTAGAGTGTAAACGGGTATATATCAGTTGGTCAAAAATTTTTAGTTGAAGGAGGCATCCATTAAGGAGAAAGACCTTTTTGTCATCCAGGGTCAAAACCAAGCGACACGCCCATATTAAGGATTGTTAGCTTCGGTTCTACCGAAGATTAACGTTTTTCCTTGTTTTTATTGTATTTTATTTATTTAGATGCACCATACCCAAAAAAGCAGTGAGAAGAGGTTATGAATGTAAATATAAACATCTTGGCAGAACGCATGTACATTATCCTCCAGCATTTTCGGCAAACATTCACACACAAAAAACGTTCAATTTTAAATATGGAAGAGTAGAAATTCGTGCAAAACTACCAATTGGAGATTGGCTATTTCCATGTAATAAAAGCCGAAAAAAATTTTTTTTTACACATTTAAAAAAAACTATTTCCTTTAAGATATTATGCTGCTGCCTAAGGACAAAGCACCAGAGGATGATCACTTTGATCATATACGCATGGCTTATGCACGCGGCAATAAGGAATTGGACAGTACTTCCGGTGACAACATGGATGGTCGTGTACTATATGGTGACATTATATATTGGAAGGATGTAAAATTCAATAAATTGTACCCAGAAAAGCATCACTTCAATAGAACACAACAGTATAAAAATGATAAAGGTGAACATTATGGTAAAGAATTTCATACTTATGCAATTACTTGGTCCGAAAATTTTATACAATATGAAGTTGATGGTCTATTGTATGGAGTCGTGCCTACACTTAAAAAGCCATCATTTAATGATAAAGAGGTATGCTGTGTGTACATGATATCGGCGGTAAAATATTATATAATTTTCTTTACAGTTTTATATTGTACTTGGTCTGACTGTTGGCGGCAAATTAAATTTTGATGGTGCACAATCTGAATGGTTAAAAGCTATATCGAGTTCAGTTTCTCGCCCTATTGCAAAATTTTATAAAGAATCGAAAGCTCAGCACACTTGGATTCAACCGGAACTTCAAATTGATTATGTGCGCGTTACTTCTATAAGGGAAACAAAAAATAAATTTCCTTAAAAAGATTATTGGTGTTTCTAAACGTTCATAAGTGGTAGTAGGTACTATAAATCTAGGAGCTCGTAAAAAAAATGTATTTAAAATTTTTAAGATTAAAATAAAATAAATACACTGCCAAAACCCTCAGACGAGTTCTATTACGTTAAGGTCTTATTCTTATTGAAAAGTCCACGACAATTGTCCATAAAGAATTTCTAATGGCAGAAAAATCTTTTGCAAAACACCTTGGTAAGATAAAGCGTTAATTGTTGTGTTTTTAAAATTTGAAGCTCATAAGTGCCATAATAAAGGGTGGTTAAATTTCAAGGGCCGATGTTGATTTTGAATAAATCACGAATTTTTTAGGAAATTATTGACATTTCTTTTTATTATAATATATTGGTATGACTCAATTATTTATGGAACATAATATCGGCCAAATGGCCGCCACGGCTTCGGCGCATGGTCTAAATTTTCGATGACGCTGAGGCATAATTGAGGTTCAATGTCGTTAATGTGCCGAATTATCTCATCCTTTAGCTCTTGAATTGTTGTTGGCTTATTGGCGTACACCTTTTCTTTCAAATAACCCCAAAGAAAGAAGTCCAACGGTGTCAAATCACATGATCTTGGCGGCCAGTTGACATCGCCGCGACGTGAGATTATTCGGCCATCAAATTTTTGGCGCAAAAGAGCCATTGTTTCGTTAGTTGTGTGGCAAGTGGCACCGTCCTGTTAAAACCACATATCGTCCACATCCATATCTTCCAATTCAGGCCACAAAAAGTTTGTTATCATCTCACGATAGAGAACACCATCCAAAGTAATTGCCTGGCCAGCCTCATTTTCGAAGAAGTACCGCACCAAACAGCCACTCTCTGTGGATGCATTGGTTTTTCGACAATCACTCTTGGATTCTCATTCGCCCAAATGCGGCAATTCTGCTTATTGACGAATACACTGAGGTGAAAATGTGACCGAAAAAATCACGAAGTGCACGATATGCACTGCGGGACTGTGTTCAGGAGAGAATACAAAAATATGGAAAAGAGGGAACTGTGACTTGAAGTCCGAATTTATTTGTTCAAAAGCCTATTTAGAGAATAAGAATATTCATTTGTTCTTTCCTAAATGTAGACCAATGACAAATTTGATCTCAATCAAACTATTGCAAAATATAGCCCCTATACAAGCCTGTCCCAAATTTTAAAAGACTATTGTTCATCAGCGAAGTTCTATATTGTTGTTTGTATATTTTTATATGTAGCTTTGCAAAAATACTTACACATTATTAAATATAATGAATAATTTTAGTCAAATTCTACGAAAACGAAGCAGATAAGAAAATGTTATGACCTATTCTTATATTTCTTATTAATCTACATCAAAATATATAAGTAAACAATTCATACGTTTCAGTTAAAAAAATTTTGTTGAGGTGCAGCAAATGGAGTAAAACATAAATGAGTTGCACTACTATATTCGGAAGATCTGATCTTAAAAACCATATATCTAAATAGAATATCACATACAATCATAAAGTTGGTTCGTATTGAAACAGATAACGTTTTATACTGAATCTCAGTGCTTTGTATTCGCCGAATCATACAATATATACATTAGGGTGGTCCAAAAAAAAAAAGTTGTATGCGCTCACCCTCTGGGATTGTTTTATATCGAAAATAAGAAGACCCGTATTTTTTTTTTTTAAATCGGATAATATTTAATGGTGCCGCAAAGCATCTAAAGTTTCCCATGTATAAAACGGATAAAAATTTTGACAGAAAAAAAATATTTTCCATACATTTTTGGACCACCCTAATAAACATATGCATTTGCATAAAAAAATATATTTATTAAACTTTATATATTAAATTATATATTCAGAGGTTTAGTCAATTTCAAACGTTTGTGCAAAGCGGACGCGCTTGAAGTTAAAAAAAAAATGGGTTCTGTTAACTTTCAAATAATATTTGTATCATTTTTATTATGTTGTCTGGTGAATTGCTATAAAGTGCCACCCCTAGAAGTGGAAATAGACAAAGTAAATGGATTTACAGTGTCCATACCACGTAAGTAAATTGGAACTGTATAAAAAAAAAAAACCACAAAAAAAAAAATCAATCAAAAGCCAGAGTAAAATATAAATGTTTCTCTCTAGATGAACCGGGCATTACGACGGTCATTTTTAAAATAACAATCGATGATATATGTCCCAGCATAATGGAATATATTTTGACACCGACAAATAATAAATGGTCTAAGAAAATAAATGATCGTAGCATACGTAATGGTAGTAATTTGAAAATACAAGTTTCAGTCGAACATAACAATCAAGTTTATGAGAAATACGAGCATCTAAAAATCGATAATAGAAAAATTAAAACAATGGCTAAAGCATTCACTGAAAATGATATTAAATTAATCGAACAATGTGAAATACTTGAAAAGAATGAAGACATAAAAATATGTTATCCTACTGCAACGTATTATGCAAAACAACAGCCAAGCTGCAGTGAAGAAGTTATTTTCTTTGAAGATTTTAATGGTCAAACATTAAATACAAATATCTGGACCCATCAGATACGTTCACTTGTACAGACTAGAGATTCACAGTTGGTGGCATTCGTTGACAATGAAGAAAATTGCCATCTGAAAGACGGAAAGTTAATTATAAAAGCAACCTGGAACGATAATGTTTCGAAAACGTTTGATGTATATGATAAGTAAGTTGATAACATTCAAAATCATCTATGTATATATATTGTACCCATATAAAAATCTTAGTTGTGACTGTAAGGTGAGTACTAAGAAGAGATATTGATAACATTTTGAACGTGAGCGTAATCGAAATACGAAATTTAGAAGCTTAAGCGCATTTCCATTGGTATAAAACGCGGAACGGTGTTTCATTCGATTAAACAGCTGATTTTGTTTGTTATGTAGTAAAAATGTACAGGTTAAAAATTTTTTTGAAATGCAGATTTTTAATATAACGAGTGGATGTAACGCTGCTATGATAAGTTGAGCTTTTATGTAAATGTTTTTTTGGGTTCTGGCTTTCAAATATGCGACCATGCCCACCGATGAAATCGGTTGAAAGTGGAAACGAACGCGGACAGTCGCGTTAAAACGCGACTTTCATACCTACTGCCTATTTGTATCATTAACGCGAGTTTGTCAGTTTTAAGGCCGCGTTTCCATTAGGCCGCGTTCCGCGTTAGCGTTAAAATCGAAAACTCGCGTTAAACTGACGGTTTCAAACCGATTTCTTATCGGATATTTGGCCGTATTTATAAACATTACTTCGGCATGTATAAAAAAAAAAAAAAAAAAAAAAAAAAAAAAAAAAAAAAAAAAAAAAATATAAAAAAAAAAAAAAACTCAAACTAGAACATAATAAAAACATTACTTTTAATAGCTCATCTAGGCGGTTTAAATATGATTGAAATCATAAAGAAATAAGGAGCTGGTAGGTTTTTAATTTTTATGTCCAACCCGAAACGAAAAATATTTAAAAAAAATTCCGAACCAGCACGTCACAAACAATTCAAAAGTGCACAACTCGACACGAAATTTTTAAAAATAGTATTGTCTTATCAATCGTTTTTAAGGTTCCGGCATCAAATTCCTGTGGATCCATCGCTTAAGTATTTTTTTTATATGTATATATGCATTGAACTACAGCCTATGGTTCGTAGTCCCAAGATTTCCCAAAGAATCTTTTTCTAAAACAGGCCCAACGCGTCTTGTTCGCTCAACTCTTTGCCTCTGGTCTTAAATAACTTAGCGGGTAGCTTATCTTACGCAAGCCGCTTTGAACTTTTTAGCTTTGAACTTTTAGCCCTCTGCAGAGGTCCCGTCATCGATTGGGGTATCCAATTCTTTTTCATCTCGTCTGTAAGCGTTGTTGTAAAAATCTTTTAATTTTTTTTCTTTTATTTATTTAGATGCACCGTACCCAAACACGATGATTATAGAACAAAAGTTGAATGTACTTTTAAACATCTCGGCAATCCATTTATACATTATCCTCCAGCATTTTCGGCAAACATTCACACAAAAAAATCGTTCAATTTTAAATATGGAAGAGTAGAAATTCGTGCAAAATTACCAATTGGAGATTGGCTATTTCCATGTAATAAAAGCCGAAAAGAAATTTATTTACACATTTCAAAAAAAAAAAAAACTATTTCCATTTAGATATTATGCTGCTGCCTAAGAATACAGAACCCGATTCTTGGAACTTTGATCATATAAGCATAGCTTATGCACGCGGCAATAAGGAATTGTACAGTACTTCCGGTAAAAACATGGATGGTCGTGTACTCTATGGTGACATCACTTATTGGAAGGATGTAAAATTTCCTAATAGAAGAGAAAGAACTCCCTATCAATCAATTAAAAAATTTATAAATGATAAAGGTGAACATTATGGTGAAGAATTTCATACTTATGCAATTACTTGGTCCGAAAATTTAATACAATATGAAGTTGATGGTCTATTGTATGGATTAGCACACACACGAAAGAAGTCATCATTTAATGATCAAGAGGTATGCTGTACACTATATCAGCGGTGTATCTATGTATATATAATTTGATTTTCCTTTTAGTTTTACATTGTGCTTGGTCTGACTGTTGGCGGCAAATTAAATTTTGATGGTGCAAAATCTGAGTGGTTAGAAGCTATATCGAGTTCAGTTCCTGGCCCTATTGGAAGATTTTATAAACAATCGAAAGCTCAGCAAACTTGGATTCAACCGGAACTTCAAATTGATTATGTGCGTGTTACTTCCATCAGGGATAACAAAAATTAATTGTTTTTTCTACATTAAAATAAAATAAATACATATATTTTTTATGATGGCAATAAATAAATGAATTCTGCTCTTTTTGAACACATAATCATGCTCATGAGCGATCGATGTAGTATCTGAACCTATATACCATAAAATAATTACATACAGCAAATAAGCAGACAATCATAGCTTACAAACGCTCTACATTTACGTTACTTAAGGCAGGCCCAATAAGGTGTCCAAAAAAGTTATCAAAATTTTATGCTTTATAGTCTCTTGTCTTTTTTTTATTGACATTAGAACTTATAGAGTTATTTAAATACTTTTAGTATATGGATAGATAGCCTTATTAAATTTTATTTATTTATTTGTTTTTTGTTTTGTTTTTTTTTTTTTTTTTTTTTTTTTGTTTTGAATGATGAAGCTGAATGTTTAAAAGTTGCTGTTTTTGCTAGAATGTTTTGCCATTGTTCTTTTTGGAGCCATTGTTACGCGAATTTTGATTTGATTTCTTTTTACGCTTATCCGATGACCAATCCACATCGTCCTCATCATCTGTACCGGCATTTGTTTGTAAATACGATGATGAAGAACTTGAACTGGCACTGTTACCCTCTTTGGTGGCTAAGCGACGACTGGCAATACGCGATGATATACGTCCCATACCCATGCATTTCTCAAGATGTGGTGCAAAACGTGCCGCTGACACTGGTCGATCGCAATTGGGGCAGGTGCAATCCATTGGTTTTTTCGCTGTTGATATGCCGAAAATATCGAAATTTGGCATGTCAACAATACGAAAAGCCGTATCATCTTCCGGAATGCCATCGAGTGCAGCTAGATTACCGGATTTTCGTAGATGATGTGTTTCTACGAAAACACCTAGTACAGCATCATCGAGTAGCGTTCGGTAAAGATGTGCAGCAGCTTCGTCGATACCTTTTTCATCTTTGCATAATTCACGGAAATTTTTTTCTATGTCAGCGGCATTTGTGGCGGATTTTGGAAATTGTGCCATTCTGCTGTTTAAATAATTGTTAATTTTTTTTTTTTAATATTTTTTTTTTAATATTTGTTTTATAATTTTTTTTTTTTTTTGTAGTAGTATTTAAGTTTTTTAACTTATTAGAAAAAAAAATTATAGACAGCTTACGGACGCCGCCGCAAATGTAATTTGTTGTTGTTTGTTTTGCTGTTTTACAGTGTTGGTAAATTTAGTTTTTTAGTTAAGACATTTATCAAACAGTTTCTAAAGTTCTTAGTGAAATTTGCATGATTTAATAATAACAGAGAAAAATGTGTATGCACAGACGAATTTGTTCGACGAACGTGTTGTGTTTGACGTAAGTTTAAAAAAAAAGCCGTATTTTTCTCTATATTTCCTAAGCCTAACTAACTTTTGTGTGTACTAAAAGTTTTAAATATTGACATGATATTGTGAGAGACAAATACAAATAAATATAATTCTTGGATTTCAGAACATACACTTACTCATTAGAGCTACTCATCACATAAACTGCTAACACTTAACAGCTGATTTTTGTAAACAAACACAGATGTTTTTAAAAATACAGCAACAAAAGATAAAAATTGCAAAACAACAAAACTGCGAAAATGTTTTACACTTTTTTTAAAAGTCGATAAAGAACCAAAAAAAAAAAAAAAAATTTATATTGAAAATATTTTATTTACACATATCAGACTGATTGAACAATAAAAAATTTGTTAAAAGGAAAAATAATTAAAAAAAAAACCTAAAGTTTGCACCAACAAAATTTGAAGTAATTTTTCTAATTAATATGTCGCATCTTATTAGTGCGCTAATTATTTATTATTCCGCCATTGTATGTGATTCCAAACACATCTTCTGAAACTTTTGCATTTGCAATAATTTTTCCAAACAACTAAAACACACCACTTGAGGTAGTCCATCTGTGGGACTAATAACCATTCGCGGCGTTGTTGCTGCAAATATTTGTGCAATATTCAAGACTTCGCCCATCGGATAATTGTAAAGTGATTGAAGTTTAAGTGTATTCTGTGTGATGTCAATTTCACGCCGTAAACAAAAAACGACATGTATACGCTAAATCGTATTCATTTATGCTCATTTTGCTTAGTATAAAAAAAACCGCCTTCTTTAACTAACAAAAAAAAAGAGAATTTTCAATTTGTTTTTGTTAAAGCATATGGAAAGCTTAAGCGAATGTTGCCGATTTGTTTAATTTATTTTGGTATTTTTTTTTCAGCAGCGTATTCAGGGATATTCGACTCAAATTTAAAAAAAAAAAAAAAACAAATAAAGAAAAACGTTAACTTAGGTAGAACCGAAGTTCAAATACCCGCACATCTTGGTATGGTTTATTTATGATCATCAGAGGCTTAGGTAAAATATTGAATTGTAGCATATTTTATTTTATGTTTTCTTTTAAAAATAATTAATATTTCCATTAAGAAATAATATACGATCGACATTATCATAATCAAGTTGATGATGATTTCTTTTCGCTGTTATCATTTCATTTTTTTTCAAAAATACTTGATCACTCGGCACACAACTGGTTACAAATGATAAATGCTTACGCGCCAATGCTGCAATTCTTGGATATAAAATTTCACGTTTACGCCACCATAACAATGGATCACTATCACGTTTTATTGTTGATTCATCACAATAGTTACGCAGCTCGTTGGCAGAACATTTTTCCGGAGTATTTTCACGTTTTTGTAATTGATCAAAATTAAACCAAATTGAACTTGGATCTGTTTTCGGTTCATTTGCTGTAAGCGCAGAGTCTTGCAGTACGTTTATAATATATTTTTCCACTTCATTTTTACAATCTTTCAAAGCTTGCGCATTTTTAATGCCACGATTTTTAAATCTTGGATCTAAAAATGTCGCCAGATTTAATAATTTATTATTTTCAATATTTTTAAATAATTCGTTTAAATCATTTAATAAACTTTTACCAACTTTTTCGGCTATATCTGTATGATTAGTACTTGAGTTATACACGTTTAATTTATCAAGCAACCAGCGTAACAGTATAAGTATCTTTGATGCACAAAATGTTGTAGTATCTGCCGCAAGTTCCTGTGCTATTATTGCAAATGGTTGTAGAAACCGAATAATTTGCTTCATTGTTAAAAATTCTTTCGTATCAATTGTTTCAATAATTTCATTTTTAGTTTGTAAAAGCGCTATTGTGCCCAGAAGTGGTAGCTGCAATTTACAAATACGTTGAAACATAAACAATGTTGTCATCCAACGTGTTTCAACATCATTAATTAATTGATGCTCCTCCGTTACATCGCATTCCATATCATTTATATAATCTTCATCGGCTGCAACAGCAGCATCAACAGTGAAGTTTGTAATCGCTTTGGCCAATTCAGCTGCAGCATTTAGATTTTTATTAAAATATTCTACAATATTTTTAACTTTTAATCTTAAATCTTTGCAAACGTTTAAAGCATTTTCTATGATTTGATTTAGACTATGCGCCAGACAGTTCCAATGTGTCCAACCTAATTTCACCAAAGCGCTTATCATTTGCTTGTCGCAATCTGTGACAAATGCAAACATTTTAGCTTGCACTGACCATGCCTGACAGATATCTAATACAGCCATTTTTAATGCTAACTGCATTTGGCGTTTCCTTAAAGCGTTTGCTGCCTAAAAAAGCTGTTTTCTTTTGCCATGATTTGTTTATAAAATGCGCCTTAATTGTTATATATATTTCCGTTGTATTGCTGTTCCATAATTCTGTTGAGATTGTTATATTGTCGACATTTTGTAATTCATGCTTTAATTGTTCCAAGACATCTTGATATTTATTTGTAATTAAGACATCATTCAGTTGCTTGCGTGTAGGTAGCTCGTAGTTTGGTTGTAATTCTTTTAAGAAGTTCTTGGAAACCTAAAAATATCATAGAGAAATTATTTAATAAAACTGAAGAAACATACAGCTGTGATCAGAATAATATTAAGCTTGTAGTTCGAATAATAAATAGTAAATATTTGCTGAGAATGGTATCCTAGTTCCTAACAGGTCACTGCATAACTTAGAATGTTGTGTTGTGGCAATCTTCTTTTGATACCGCACTGGAGACTGACTAAGTTTCTTTCGCTGAACCTTGTCTTGCCAATCACGAGAGCACGAGAGGCAACCCAACTATACAAAATTTACCATTTTTTTGACCGCAGCTGTTTACTTTATAAAAAATTAAACATACCTTCATTTTCCACAATGGTCAGTGGTTGTAAGTCCTTAATTATCATTTTTAGGACAAGTTCATCAAGTTTTTTCGAATGATTTATATTTAAGTGATCAATGTTTGTACTTTTTGGCTGTTGCGTTGCTTCCGTTAAAGAATACTTTCGTTTTTTTACTGTTGCTGCTGCTGCTTGTGATGACGAACTTGGAAAATCATCGGGAACTTTTGGTGACGATGCGGTGCTTGATGTTGGACTTGTTGAAGTTATAATTGCAGAGCATATATTGGTGCTGATGGTAGCGTTTGATTTGATGCCAATTCCATAGTTTGCATGTTTTGTTGCCATATGCTTTTTAAGATTTGTTATGCCTCCTTTATATGAATAATTTTTACCACACAATCCACATTTGGCAATTAAATCATCTTCTTTCGTAAAATATAACCAAACAATGCTACGAAGATCGGCACGAAAGCGTTTAAAATTTTGGCCTGAGTTTGTATTTCTAAAAATGTTTAAAAAATAATATTAATAATATATAAATGAAAGTTTTTTTGTATTAAATTTTGCTTACATTGCGCTTGGTGCTTGTTGTGTTGTTTCATCTTCTTCTAAATATGTTTCATTAAACAATGAATTTGTTGTTAATTGCTCATCTGCATATTCTTCGTCTTCTTCTGACCATATATCGTCATTGACATTTACTTCTTCTTTAACAATTATTGTTGTTAAATCTTGTTCTTTCACATCCATTTTTTATGCACTTTTATTTGTTGTAATATTTTTTAAGTAAAGTTAAACAATAATAAACAAAACTTTGTTTATCTCAAGCCAAACACATTACTTTTGTTTGTTTTGGAACAGCTGTTTAGTATAGCGCAATGTTGCCAGATTTGTTTATTGCTTTTTAAGCATTTGTATATTGACTCTTTTGCACTTAACAGCCGTACAGCTTAAATTGAGCATACAATTACACCTGTCTCATTCGCACTCATTTACATTACCACTGCAAATAAAAACATACAACAATAAACAAAAATAATTAAATTAATACTAATAATAAACTACAAATTATTTTTTAATGTTAAAAAACATCTATAAAAATGATGCTCGACAAAAAAGCTGAAATCTATAGAATATTAGTGGAAAAACTAATTGATAAATGCCAAAAAATACAAGTTGAAAACGAGCGCTGCGTAATGCGGTAAGTGACACACTTCACAAACAATAAACAAAAATGCATAGAAAATAAATGTTTTTTTTTTTTTTTTTTTAATTATAGCGTAAACTCCGTAAAGAAATTAACACGACGTCGCGCACGTGATGTAGAGCTACTAAAACGACGCCTTGACAAGCATCAGGATAATTGGCGTTCAGTGCCTATGGTGGCGCCACATCCAAAACGAAAAATTGAACAAAAACGCGGACCAAAACCAAAAAATAAACAAGCAGCGACAACGGGCGAAGATGTTGCCGCTGGAATAAACAAAGAAAAGAAAGCGCGTAAGCAACGCGTTAAAAAAGAAACTTTACTCGACCAAAGCAGCACACTGTTGCCGCAACAACAGTTGATGCCGGAACAAACACAGCCACTACAGCAAATGCAAGAGGAACAATTACAACAACAGCAGCAAATCTAATTTAAACAAGAAAATTTAACATAAGAAAGCATTTGGAATATTATTTTATCATAGAAATACATAAGCAAAAAATGTTCGAAACTTATCGCACTAAACAAAAAATTCAACTGATTCCCTTGGTCAGTAGGTCACCTTTTACTCAGCTTGACGTAAACGTGCCAAACGTTGTGTCAACTCATCCTGTTCTTGCGATACTTGATTGGTGGATGCTCCAATTGTTGTGCTCTGCACACCGCTTGGTAATTCCATATTAAGCTCAAGACCTGCCTCATCGGCAACTTGTTGCAAGAGATTATCAACATCGCCCTGTGGCACCGATGTGGTTACCGTATCCGCCATGGTACCTTCCATTACCGAACTTTGTACATCCAAATCTTCAAACTGTGATTCGAATTTTTCCATTAATGATGAGATTTTCTCTAAATTCATGCCTTTCATGGCCGCATCCATGGCTTTGACAACGCCTGCCATGGAACTGGTTACTTTGCGTGTAGTTAGCGCAGATTGTACACGACTAGCCACCGCATCAACTCTTGCGCTCATACGCAAATAATTGACGGCTTGATTCTTTTGACGTATTGCATTTTCAGCGTGTATTCGTGCTACATCCATGTTGCCTTTTTGTATGGCCTTCTTTGCTTTGACCTTTTCAAGTTTTTCCTCTTTTTCGCATTTTTTCGAATTTCGTTCGAGTTCCTTGACAGCGAATTTCAGATTGAAAAGATGTTCTGTAAATATGCGAATATGTGTGTGTGTGTGTTAAAATACGTCTTAATTTTGTTTTCAATTAAAGAAGGTGTATACTTACTTTCCATAGACGATGTAGACATATCGTTACCCAGTTTGATAAATTTTACGTTAAACAGTAAATCAAAAAAATTAATTACGCGCTGCGTTGGGCAGTGTATGTGTTTTTTGCAAGAGTTAAAATTTTGTATTGCTTTTTTCTATGAATTGTTCTTTCTATGTGAATTTTCCGTCTATGATTCACTTTTTATTTTGTTGTTTATACTAGTTGCGAACAGCTGTTTCTGACGTCATTTGACGACTGATTACACTAAAGTTCAAATTGTATCTGTACAGATACTTTGCTTTAGCAGCCAGTGTTTATAAAAAAGTGATGCCAACAAATATGCTTAATGATACCAAGCTAGTGGATATCATTTACACTATGTTGGAGTCTGGCAACACTGCTAGGCAAAAAAAAAAAAACATATGTTTCACAACAAAATTATTGCATATCGACATGAATTTGTTTACGCGATGAAGTTAACTCAATTGAAAACGTTAAACTTTCAAGCAAAGAATGTCATCAAACAAAAATAAAATTATAATGACTGCAATACATCAAATGTTCCCCTTTACATGTCGTTGCTGTGCACGTTGTGCAAGTAAATTTGCCATAAAAGATACGCTAAAACTTCAATCAATTTACGAAAGACCACCGGAATCGATAAGCCTAATGAGCATTGCAGAAATTTTTGTAGAATCAACATCACGAGTAAACATTAGCTCCGACAATGGATTGCCACAGTTAATCTGTACAAGTTGTGTGGAAAAAGTATTAAAAATGCAAAACTTTCTGGATATGTGTTTGGAGTCGGAAAGAACTATGCTTTCTGTTATTGAAGAAAGTAAACTAAATCAAGGAGAAGCTACACAGCCTATGTATGGCACCACGACGACGATGGTGTGTAATGTGACAAAAATCAAAGAAGAGCCACAGCCAATGGAACATGTGATGGACGAAGAAGAAACAAGCATGCAATTGGATGTTGCCGAAGTTGTTAATAAAACACTAAAAACTTCCAAAAGGTTAGTTGCGGCATTATTGCTATTCTGAAGTTATTATAGATAGGACAAATTGATAAGGGCAATTAAGGAGGTTGAAAGATCAAATCCAGTCTGAACAATTAAAAAAAGAAATCAGTTCAAATGCACAAAAATCTGAATACAAAAAAAAGGATTCTAGCGTGTCTGGAATTTCTTCTGTCAAAGCTTTAGAAAACTTTTCAAAATTTAACCAGCTTGATTGAAACTGATTCGTTAAGTGGATAGACCCCGGCGCTCATTAGAATTTCAACTGGAACCTTAATTGAATAAATTTTGACATCTTACTACTTGCTTGCTGAACCGAATAGCCTAACTTATGCGCCATAATAGACATGCCGTTCGACTCGGCGTAACAACTTTTATTTTTTTAGAGGCTGTTAAAACGAGGCGGAGGAAAGAGACTATAGAGCACCTTTTCTGTCACTGTCCAGTCCTATGGGTGAGTAAGTTAGACCGTTTCAGGTTGGTGGCGAAAATCACATATGTGTTGTCGACTTTATAAGGATATCGAGCTGGTTCGAGTAAGGAGGAAAAACATAAGGGATCATATGGTATTATATGGTTTTAGTATCTGGCCTAGGTGATTTCTCGAATGTGATAGTACAGCTTTTTTCACTATCAAAACTTTAAAGTATATCCCAGAACCCACAACACAACCAATTTTTGTAAACCACCAAATGTTGGTTTCGGTACTTTCTTTTTATAACTTTATATATTTATACAAAATTTTTTCCCTTAGTTGTGAGGATCTGGATAAGGAAACACAATCAATAGCTGAAGAACCTTTTTTAAAGAATCCGGAAGAAACAAGCTTAAACACACAAAATTCCACAGTAAAGAATATCAAATCAAATACAAAATCAACTTTAGAGTTCAAAACATATGAATGTAATTACTGCTTTCGAACTTTTGAAATTAAAACTTCGTTATATGTGCACCTTCGTACGCATCTTGGCAATAATGTACATTTATGTGAGCTTTGTCCACGTGGCTTTCCGAAAAAGACAGAACTAAAAGATCACGCTAAAGAGCACACAAATGAGGCAATTGAGACACAACAAAAAAATCTTGCTGAACGAAAAGCTTTCGTAGCGAAAATACGTTCATCGAATAATCATTTTGAATGTGATATCTGTGGTATGCGGTAAGTTGAATTTAAAATACACACATTTTTAAAAATATTTTTGAACAATTTAATTATTTTTTAGATTTCGTAATTTTTCGGAATGGTTTAAACACGAACAAAGTCATGCGAATCAGATTGAAAAGACGCCAAAGTGTGTTTCTAAAATTAATGAAAACAAACTAGCAGATGCTGCATTACGCTTGACAGCAGAAGAAACTGAAGAAGCACAACAAGTGCAATTAAACGATAATGCAATGAAGATGCAACAAACAGAATTTGATTTGATTGAACCGAAAGCAACAACAAACAATATCGTATATCACTGAATGATGTTGATTATGAAGATGACGATAATTATTTCTCGGACACGGCTGAATGTACTAATGCTAATGAAAGCAAAAAAGACCATTTAAGTGTAAATATTGTAATGGTGCTTTTAGATTAAATTACACTTTAAATGCACATCTTCAAATGCATTTTGGCAATAAGGTACACCAATGTAAACATTGTCCACTTGGCTTTAAAACCAAATGGAAGCTGCAAGAACACGCTGAAGTGCATACAAATGAGAGTGCAGAGACAAAAAATAAAAATCTGGCTGAACGCAAAGCATACGATTTAAAAATAAAATCAATGAATCACACTGTCGAAAAGCCATACGAATGTGAATTGTGCAGCAAACGGTAAAGTTTTGAAAACTCAGTTGTAAATCTCAACTCTTGCTTAAAGTTATACCAAACATTTTTCCAGTTTTCTACGGCGTTGGGCATTGAGTTCGCACATGCGAACGCATACTGGTGAAAAACCATATAAATGTGATTATTGTGAATTCAGTACAACTACAGCGACAAATTTAAATAGGCATCTTCAAAGGCATCTTGGCGATAATATACACAATTGTAAAATTTGTCCATTCGCTTGTCGCACCTATGCCGATTTGAGAAAACATGTTTTGGTACACAAAAATGAAGATACGGTGACTAAGGAAAAAAATCTAGCAGCAAGACAAAAAAAATTTGCTGAATTACAACACAAATTGAATAGTACTACTGCTGAGAATTCGTTGGAAGAAGACAACTATACTGATGCATCATTTGCTGGAAATGCAACTTTGGTTAAAGAAGAGCTAGAACTAATGGATTATAATGAAGAGGATGAGGAGGACATATTGACAGAAAATGAATTTAAGACTGATACCGAAAATGAAGCAGCAAAAGAAAAACAATTTGCTGAGCTACAATTCAAATTGAACACTAGTACTACCGCTGAAAATTCATTGGTAGAAGACATCAATACTGTTGCTACGTTTGTCGAGAATCCAACGCTGGTTAAAGAAGAGCTAGATCTAATGGAAGATTATGAGCAGGAGGAGAATATGTTGACAGAAAATGAATCTAAAAAAGATATACAAACTGAAGCAAAACAAAGCACAAGCAAGTATGTTTGTTATAGTATTCGCAATATTATTGCAGTTTATATTTTATAGTATTTAATAATGGAAAACTTTTTTTTTTTGAATTTACTAGGAATTTTGAAACAAATGTGGTAGACGAAGCATTGTCTGATGATGAAAGTAAAGATTCTGCTAAAAATATTCATACATGTGACATCTGTGGTCAGAGGTAAGTTGTTGTTGTGAAATAAATATTTAACTCTTTATTCATTGTTTTTTTTTCTTCTATTTTATTTTACCAATTAGTTTCATCTATGAGTTCAATTTGATTAATCACAAACGACGACATACTGGCGAGAAACCGTACGGTTGTAGATTTTGTAATCGTTTTTTTGCTACAAAAAGAAGGATGATAACGCATTATCAATTGCATCTTGGCGCATTTATGCATATTTGTGAACTTTGTCCACAAGGCTTTCAGTCTAATTCAGAACTAATTCGTCATTTTAGAGAACACGATAAGGAAGATATTGAGACCAAAATGACAAATTTAGCTGCACGAGAAGCTTTTGATGCAAAACTTAGAAAGAAAAATAAAATCAAATAATAAATTTTAAATTTATATTTTTTTTCGGTTAAGGAGTTATTTACGAAGTTTTCGAGAATGATCGTTCTTTGACTTTCAAAAAGGAAATTGAATTGTATTGAATTGTGCTCAATATAAAATTAAATAATTAGTAAAGTTTAGTTCTTATTTTTAAACCGAATATATCAAAAGTGAGCAGTGAACTCAAAGATCAGCGCAATCTGCGGTATTCTCATTGCAATGTCTATCTCTAATCCGAAGAACTCATTAGGTAGTTTTAAAAAGTTTTTTATAATTTTGCAAGCTCAAATTCTATAAGACTAAACATTTAAAAATATACAAAAATGTAACCTTTCCACCTTATTAAAATATGGTTTTGGAAAACATCTTTTATTAATTTTTGACCCACAGTATTTTTTTCTTCAAAATTAAATTAAACAAAATACAAAGTTAAAATATTTCAATTATGATTCTATTTAAAATAAGGTGCGATAAAAAAGTGCAATAGGTGCTTGTAAAAAATGCGAATAGGTGCGATAAAAAAAGTGAATAGGTGCGATAAAAAAAGTGCATAGGTGCGATAAAAAAGTGCGTAGGTGCGATAAAAAAGTGCGTAGGTGCGATAAAAAAGTGCGTAGGTGCGATAAAAAAGTAAGGTGCGATAAAAAAGGTGCGTAGGTGCGATAAAAAAGTGCGTAGGTGCGATAAAAAAGTGCGTAGGTGCGATAAAAAAGTGCGTAGGTGCGATAAAAAAGTGCGTAGGTGCGATAAAAAAGTGCGTAGGTGCGATAAAAAAGTGCGTAGGTGCGATAAAAAAGTGCGTAGGTGCGATAAAAAAGTGCGTAGGTGCGATAAAAAAGTGCGTAGGTGCGATAAAAAGGTGCGTAGGTGCGATAAAAAAGTGCGTAGGTGCGATAAAAAAGTGCGTAGGTGCGATAAAAAGGTGCGTAGGTGCGATAAAAAAGTACGTAGGTGCGATAAAAAGGTGCGTAGGTGCGATAAAAGGAGTGCGTAGGTGCGAAAAAAAAGGTGCGTAGGTGCGATAAAAAGGTGCATGGTGCGATAAAAAAGTGCATAGGTGCGAGAAAAAAAGTTGATGGGGTGCAAAAAAAGTGCGTAGGTGTTAAAACAAATTGCATAGATGAAAGAAAAAGGTGCGTAGGTGTGTGAAAAAAGGTGCAAAGGTGCGATGTAAAACCAGGACTGCAAACCTTTAAGTATTAGTTCGGTTCAGCGGTTCTCGATGCTGCTTTGTTAATGGTTTAGAGTAGTAAATGTTAAAAAAAAAAATTGTTCACGTTTTGGGGTGTTCACATTTTAGAGTGCTCACGTTAATGAAAAGTTTTCACCGCTACTTTGACAGAGAGTTTCCCATCTTTTAAAATATTAGTTTCGATGTGTCGGTTTAATCGGTTTTTTTTTTAAGTTATCGAAATGTTCCCAACTCTAGATAGAACAAATAGCACAGGAAGCGCCGTTTTTATGTACCAACTCTTCTTTCACAAAAATTAAAAAAAAAAAAAAAAAAAAAAAAAAAAAAAAAGAAGGTAAAAAACTGTGCATATAATTTTACTTTATTTCAGTTATAATAATTTTAAAATTAATATTTGACATCAGTGAACTTAAACTTAAGCGGAATTGCTGGTCTATTTATGTAAGTACACTCAAAAGCATTCTCTGTAGAATAATTAAATTCAATATCGAAATTTCGCACCAAATTTGAAACGGTCAATTCAAGTTCCATATCGACAATGCGTTTACCAAGACACATGCGTGGACCAAAACCAAATGGTAAATAGATAAATGGACTTAAATTATCGGCAATCAGTTCATGCTGTTTTGTATTTTGTTCCGTTTGACGTAACCAACGTTCCGGTATAAACTCATTAGCACGCGGATAAAACTGTTCCTCACGCAACAGCATATTTGAGTTCAAAAAAATGTGTACCCTTTGGTACACGATAACCATCGAGTACCAAATCGGTGCCGGCAGTACGATTATTGCCAAATATAATTGGATACAAACGCATTGATTCCTTAATGCAAGCGCGCAGATATGGCAACGATTTCATTGAGGAAAGCGTAAAATTATCGTTCAGCGTTGGCAACGTTGCCAGTATTTCGGCGCGTAACTTCGCTTGCTTCTCGGGATTTTTAGCTAAATTTAAGAGAACGCCAGCCAAGACTGAAGAGGTCTTAAAAAAAATAATAAAAAAATAAAAATTAATTTGAAAATAACTTAAAATTTAACCAAAAATTTTGATTTACCGTATCCACAGCGCTGATCATCAAATCCATAGCCAAGACAATGGCAAATTTTTTATTAACTTTCAGCAGCTGCTCCAGTACACTGCTTGGTGCGGCATTTGCCGGCTTTTTGTGCTATACGCTCCAATGTCTCGTTAACATAGTTGGTAGTTAGATCGAACATCTCATCCATGGCACGTTCAAAACGTCTATATGTAGGCGTGCGTATATATTTATAAAATGAAGGCTTTATGCCAAGTTCAAAGAAGGATTTCATAAAAATTTCAATATTCTTAAAGAGACGTTTTGCATCGGGTACTGCATCGGGATTACGTATTATACCAAATTGTTTATCTATTGCGACCACGACAACCGATTCAAAAGTTAAATGATTGATTTCATTCATAAAATCATTGGGCACTTCTAGGCTATTCGGATCACGTATATCGCGTATGCTGTGTGTAAAAAAAAAAAAACCAAGGGAGCACTTATAAATTGTTTTCAAATTTAAAAAAAATAAAATATTTTTACACACCGCTGCAAAAATTCAGCATTCACTTGCTGCATTGGACCCAAATACAATGCCGAATTTCGATGTTGCATAAGCACTGGATTTGCTGCTGTACGCATCTTACCCCAAGCTTCACCATTTGTCAATAGCCCAACACAATCTTTATAAAAGCTACGACTGTTGCGATAATGCATCATTGGTTCGGCACCACTGCGCTCTGGCCAGACACCCTCAGTACGAAAGATTTTCTCAAAGTTTGGCACACTAAATGTTACCAGTTTCGATGGCATACCAAAGAGTCCGGGTATCAGAAAAGTATCGCCGTAACGCTCGCGAAACGTACGCATGAGTTCTTCAACTGACAATTTCGCAAAATCGCCTGATAAAAAAAAAAAGCATTTTTAAAGATTTTTATGAAAGACCCTACAGCAATGGCAATAGCAAATTGGATATGTCGGTTTTAGGTGTGTTCTGAGAAAGAGAGAGGTACTGAGAAAAATCAGATCAGAATGAACAACGATTTCCGATGAATGAGCTGTCAGACGCATTCGATACAAACGAATTTACTGGGCTAGTCATCTGCAGGCAGACTTCCAGCGAAAAGTTTTAACGAAAGAATATCGGAAAGGTACATTAGCAAGAGAGACCTGCTACTGACTTGGAGGAACCAAATCTTGAAAGACAGCCGCACAATTGTAATCTCCAATTTATATCAACAAACACTAGATCATTTCAACTGGTTCAAAGCAATAGGTTAGGTCTAGGAAAAATTTGAGAGCGATGATGGAAGATGGATAACTGAAGCTACCAATCAACAAGAAGCCTCCAGTAGATCCCTTTGGTTATGACAAGGTCTTTGCAGTTATTCAAAAACTGAAGTATAGCAAATAGATAAGTGAACCGCTGAGACTTATTATTTTAAACCAAAGGCAAGGAGTGTGTTAGACCAGTTTATATGAAATGTATGGTGTAGTGTATACATGCCCAGCGATTAGCAACCTAGTCTACGATTTGCAATGCACCGCACGTCACCGCTATTGAGAAAACGGTTTACAGAAGCAATATTTTGGGGAACACTGTTAAATTCGAGCTTGCTAAGCAATTGTAAAGTGAAATAATTTTTTGAAGAATCTGACCATTCCGGTTTGTAGTTCATGACAACATCGAATAAATTATCGTTTGGCGTGTTCGAAAAAAAGGCTTAGATCGTTAAACGTATTTAGGGCCCATACACATAGAAAAAAATATGAGTTGTCCCCACCCAAACCCTTTGCGGAATATAGTCTACGTCACTGATGATCATACATGAACTAATAAATGTTTTGTGAGGTGGGTATTATTTTTTTTTTTTTTTTTTTTTTTTTTTGACTATTTACCGCCTTTTAAAAAACCACGCCACATTGCATAGCGTGTTGGTCCCGGTATTTGATTAAATGGTTTAGCTGTGCTCCATTCTGCTTGCAGTTTTTGTATATATGAAGTGTCTTGTTTTGTTGCGGATATCTATAAATTTTTATTAATTTTATATTCTATTTTTTAATATTTTTATTGGTATGTTACCTTATCCATAGACTCTGCAGACGTTACTTCAGCTGCTACTGCTGCAGTTGATTGTGCCTTCACAGCAATCCATTGAAAACTTTGTAATTGAGACACTCCATATTGTAGTCTATTTCTGATTAGAGGTGTTTTTGATAACATAATGCTACGCTGTGTTCTTTGTTTTGAATTCAATTAATAAAATTGTTTTTGATTAACTCAATTTATTTTCGCTTGTGCGCGTCTGAAGCGCTCAATGAACACTGATCACTGATCACCGAATATATAAATTTTGACGCCTCAAAAGCTTTTTCTGTTTTTTTTTTTGTGAGCTTTACAGATTTTTTTTTTTGTTTGTTTTGTGTTGTTATCTATTTTATTACGTTTTTTTTTTTTAATATTTTGCTTATTTTTGAATTAGATTAAATTATGCTTTAAATTATTTAAATAAATAGCCACTTACTAGACTATACAGTGAAAACTGATTGAAATGGACATTATTGTTTATATTTAAAATAAATATAACAAGAAAGAACGCTGAAGTCGAGTATGCTCGACTGCAAGATACCCTGTACCCAATCTTTATGAACCTTAAGATCGGTACTATTTCACTACCATATCTCATTGAATTGAATTTTCATTGGGGGCTATACCTAAAATTTTGTTGAACCTACCCATATTGGTCTATTTCATTGGGACTATCATAGACATAATTTATACCAAATTAAGATTTTTTAGAATAAGAAACAATGACGTTTTTATGCAGAAACCCAAAATTTTGGGGTAGATTTGTGTGAGGTTTGTCCCTTAAAATGAGGCTAGAGAAAAACCGTTTGCAAGTGCACACTGGACGGCTTTGGAGAGCTTAAGTTTCAAATATGGAGTCCCTATATCTTATAGTCTCCGAGATAATCTCTCTCATGCGGCAGACAGCATGAAAGACAGAAAGACGGACAGACAGACATAGTCAGTTCGACTCCCCTTCCAATGCTGATCAAGAATATACGAGGTGTGTTCAAACATTATTGCGAATTTTGAATTTTCGCGTATATTCGAATTTCGATTTTTTTGTGGTGTTAGGTTGGTACTCATGTCTCTCACTTATGCCGACAAGCTCGGCCATTTTGAATGTTCACTTAATTGTTGACAGCTGCTTTGCTTGCACGTGTTTTGGATCGTCTTCGATTTTTACCTATTCAAAAAAATGGATCAAAGAACATGTATCAAATTTTTTTTTTCTGAATGGAATAAATGGAATAAAAATGTTGAAGAAGGCTTATGGGGACCGAGCTCTACCAAAATCAACAACATTTGATTGGTATAAATTGTTTAAAGAAGGTTAAGAACGTGTTGAAGACGAAGAGCTCCCTGATCAACCATCGACCTCAACGGACGATGCTCACATCCAAAAAGTAAAAGAATTAGTGCTTGCACACCGTCGATTAACTATGAGAGACATTGCTGATGAAATTGGCGTATCGAAAGGAACAATTAATACAATTTTGAAGGATGTTTTGGGCCTCAAACGTGTCAAGTCTCGGTTGGTTCCAAAATGATTTTTTTAAAACTGTACTGATTTTTCGTGACTTTTTTGCCAAAAATCCAACCAATATTGTTCCGCAACCACCGTATTCGCTTGATTTGGCACCGTGTGACTTCTGGCTATTCCCAAAACTCAAGAGACCACTTTGGGGAATGCGTTTCGAGTCGATTGAGGAGATAAAAGCTAAATCGAAGAAGGCGCTGATGCCTATACCGGAAAGCGACTGTTTGGCATGTTTCGAGGATTGGAAAAAACGTATTTTATCGGGAGGGGATTACTTTTAAAGGGGACAAAATAGATATTAATGAATAAATAAATAATTTAAAAAAAAGACACAAAATATGCGATACTTTTTGAACACACCTCGTGTACCCTTGGTACTCCTTGGTTACAGGGTATAAAAAACAAATTCTCCTTGTGAATATTGCTCTCAATTGGCAGCGTTATAGGCAGGGCATTGCTATAAGCTGGTATTGCTCTTCGCTGGCAATGTTGTTGCTTTTTACAGCTAACTTGCTAGCATGTTTATGTTATTCTGTGTATGTATTTAATTGCTTACTGCTTTGTAGGCAAAGAAGAAAGATAAGAATAATTATTTGTTTAAATCGCCTGGTCAGAAAGTGCACATTCTTTTTAGAACAAAAACGAATGTGCACTTGGTTCATAGATTATGCCCATCTCTGATATAGAGATGTCATATAATTTTTTTTTTATTAAAGCATCATTCATTTATCTGCAGCAAATACATGCATTCTATAGATACATCTATGAGATACATGTGTATCTATAAGATACTACTGCAAGTACAAACTTTAGTACAAGTATCTTACTTTAGACTTTGCAAATACCATAGTTATTTTTTACTTAGTACAGCTTGTAGTCATTGAATGCCAACTTCCGTGCTGCCATAGTGAAAAGTTCTTCATCGAAAATTTTGTTGTTACAGTTGCTACGCTAATTGGTAGTTACATAGCTGCTGTTGTGTGAATGCATACAAAGTGAAGTGAAGTGAAGTGTATGCAGAGTGTTTATGCATATTTCCATAACTTGTGGTTAAAAGATGTACAACATGTTTTGTCTTGCTGTTGTTGTTGTCGTCATAGCTACAAAATCAAGATACATATAGGTAGTACTTTTGTGTTTGTTGGTTTGTTTGTTGATTGCCGTCATCGTCCACAGCGTCTACAATGTTTTCGTTATTCTTCTAGGTTTATCTGAGTGTTGAGACATTCTGCTGCAGTCTGCTTCATGCATATTTAAAATTTATAATCCTTCTTTTCATTTTTTTTTTTTTGGTTTTATTATTTGGTGCAACGCTTAATTGTTTTATTTTTTGTTTTTTGTTTTGTGTTTATCTTTTTTATTTTCCAAACAAATCGTTAGCTATGTAAATAGCAGAAAAATCAAAAAAAAAAAAGAAACCTGATTGATTCAAGTTTACAAAAGCTGATAAAACGATTCTTTTTTTAAATTTTCTTTTCAGAAGTACACACATATAAACTGTGTTAAAATGTGTAATAATAATTATAATGAAAACTATGCGTTAAGAAATTATAATCTTCTGCAAGAATTAAATTAATGTACACATTTTATGCTCTAAACCACAAAATACAACAAGAAAGAACGCTGCAGTCGTGTATGCTCGACAATGAGATACCCTCTAATCTAAAAATAGCTAATAACTTTTTCAGAAAAAAAAACATATTTCGTATTTTTTTGTTAATGCTGTAATCTTTATTTGCAATCAGTCCCTAAGGGGACTATCAGCCAATTGTAATGTATAACATTGACTTTCTATAAAGTATTCCATGACTTGGGAGTTGTTATTGGGGTTTAAAAAGGGGTGGGGGAGTGATGGAGGAGGGAGGAGGATTTAAAAGTTTATGTGTGTGACAAATCTAGGTGTGTAACCTCTTCAGTCGCCGAGTCGTTGTACTTTTTATCCAGCAGGTTTATCGCCAGAGGGTTGACATGGCTGTCCAGCCTATCCAGATATGCCTTAGTGAGCCTAGACACCTCCTGGCTTATGCAAGGGACTTCTAGTTCCTGGTGGATTTCTGCATTTGTATGATATGAGTGCGCCTCAGAAATAATGCGTAGAACCTTGTTTTGAAAGACTTGGATCTCTTTTCCTGTTGTTTCTCTTTGCAGTGCCCCAGAGTGCTATGCCATCGTCCACAAAGGTTTAAGTATGGCTTTGTAAAGGAGGAATTTGACCCTTAGTGTGATGGTGGATCTTCTATCAAGCAGCCACAGGTCTTTTTTAACAAAAGTCTTGAACAAGAGTTTTATAGATCCGAAAGGAAAACTCAGGAGCCTGCACAAAAAGGCAACGAACGATGGAGGTGGCAAGTTAGATGTCAGATATCAAGACAAATTCTTTAAGGGGAAATGGTGGAAGGGATACACTTATTCCTTGTTAAGTTGGAGTACGTCAGACAAAAAATATGGTTTTAGACTCAGGTCCTCAATCAATTAAGTTATAAGGAATATCTAATCTAGCCGCGTGTTCCCCGGTGGTCCAAGGCCCAGTGATGGCAGCATTTGGAGTCAATCGTTGGCCAGATAATCTTTGCTTTCCTGTAGCTGTTTCCTAACAGTTTCGCGACTGGCTTAGATTCACCCGATGAACTCCGTCTTGCCAGCGTACCAGCTTGCTTGTTTCCGACAATAATACAATGCCCTGGAACCCATGAGAGGCAACAAGATTCAGTTGGTTTATACATTCCCTTACTAACTTAAATTCTTCACTGATAAGTCCTCCGACTGTACTTCAGACTCCACACCGCAATCCATCTAAGACCCGTCGGTGTAGAGCGACAGAACAGCTTCATTTCCCAGCAGCTCCGCCATTCAATCTTGCTGTGAAGGAATTGTGGTTTTAAAGGCTTCACTAAAATCCGTAGTTTCGGACAGAAAGACAGCAGGGCCACTTAAATCTGTCGGAAAAATATAACTATTATTATTAATTATTTACTCATAAACTCCTATTCTTGTGAAATTTAAGCAACTTTTTTAATTTAAGCATTTTTCATGAAGAAAAGTGAACGCATTTCCTAAGTGGCTGAATATTTCAGTCCAGGTTTTCAAGACAACATCGATATGCCGTCGGGTTTATTCTTTGTATTCAAATTTTTATTATAACTACATATTTTCACAGCTTTTAAGTTATTCTTAATAAAGTCACTAATCAACATGACTAATCACAAAGGTTGACGTAAAATTTATTTGTTTATTCAGTTTGATCAAACCTTATTTTAATTCGTTCACACCAGAGCCAATCAAATCATTTCGTTTTAGATAAAAAATAAATAAATAAATACAAATAAATAAAACAAGTTTCTAAGAATTAAAACAAAATATTATTCCAGATGGAAAATTTACAATTGACGTTTGGAATTGCCATTTACGCGTGTTCCATGAAACAAAAAAGACAATAAACAAAACAAGCAAAACCTAAATAATTCATAAGGCATAATAATAAAACAAAATAATTTTTTTTTTGTATTTGCATAGCAAATATTAAACTAAACTCAAAAATGGTATAAAAACATCTGAAAAATTGAAGAAAATTAACAATCGTATTCTGTGTTCTCTAAGCGAAAGTCACAAGTTTTTAACGAAATCATGAAGATTTTATACGTTTTTCTTTTTGCAACAACCATTGCAGCAATTGTCAGGACAAGCTTCAGATTCAGAAGAAGTTGAAATTCCAAACGAATCTGAAGAAGTTAACCCACCAGCACCAACGCCAGCAACTGAAGAGGAAGAATCTGAAAATTCAAACGAATCTGAAGAAGAACCTGAAAATCCAGAGGAAACGGAAGAAAACCCATCATCACCACCAGCCCCAGCACCAGCACCAGCACCAGCACCTGGTAGCTGGCCAGCACCAGCACCAGCACGCGCATTTATAAGGTGGGCAGCAGCACCACCAGCACCAACTCCAGCAAGAGGATAAACCTTTAAGCTGTGCAAGTCCACCAGACATATCTGCATCTCCATGCGCAACCGTATCACGTCTAAGAAATGCAGCTGGTGGATCTCATCGCTCTAGATCGATACGTCGTGGAAGCTTCCATGAGACAGGCAAACAATATAATTATCTTCATTTAAAAAAAAACAAATTTACCTTGATTTCCCTTTAAACAAATATTTTCATAAAGTAAAAAATTGTAAAATTGATTTAAAAAATTAATAAAAGTTTAAATTCAAATTTGTTTGTTATACGTTGCTTTTAGGGCAGATAGATCGAGCTAATTGCTTAGTTTGTCGTAGGCCCGGATATTGAATCCAATATTGTTGAAGAGATTCTGCGGAGAACCTATCAATTATACGTATAGCTTAGCCCAAGGCTCCGAGCCAATAATTGGCGAAGAGGATTTAGATCTGGCGAGTTCATCTGCAGCTTCATTGCCGCCAAAGCACCTGTGTCCAGGGACCCAGCAGATAGTTACTTTACGACCTCGAGAGGTGTTGAAGTGTGTCATAACACTGGAGAAATAACTTAGATGAAAAGGTCCATTAAGTTAGTGCTTTGATAGGCGATTGTGATATTCGCCCCCCCGAGGACTATGAGCAAGAAAGACTGAAAGACAGATTTAAAGACTGTGGGCCAGGCACCCATTCCAACAGAGATCTTGGTGTTGGGACCGTATATGCCAGCACCAGTGCCTGTTTCTGGTGAGCGAGCCATCAGTATACCATTTAATGGTTTATGGTTTGAAACCCAGGTCCCTAGGAAGTACAAATGAGAAGCATTTGCCAAAGCGAAAAAACCGTGGTCATGTAATCTATTATCTTGCAGATCTCGTTGCCAGGAATGAGTTTTAAGATGTTTAAATGACATATTGGAGCAGAGTATTACTTTGAGATTCACAAAAGCATAAAATGATAAAAACAATGATTTATATTGAAGAAAGAAGTGAACTGAAATTTATGGTTTATATGGCCAATGTCAACTGCTCTTAACAACAATAGATCAACAGCTATTTTTATAAAAAAAAAAACTTCCAAATGCTACAACATTTACCAAATATTTACTAGAATTCCTCGCTGACAAGTTGCATTTTAAATAATAAAATAATATGGAAAAAAATTGTGATGATTTATTATATTTTTCGACATTGATTATCTCAATCCAAATAAATAAATCAACTAATTTTGTTTTTTGACTATAAAGCGATATTAAAACAAGAAAGAACGCTGAAGTCAAGTATGCTCGACTGCAAGATACCCTGTACCCAAAACTTTATGTACCTTAAGTTAATTTCTTTCTTAGTACCATACCTCATTATATTGGATTTTCATAAAAACTTAAAAAATGGGGTATATTTGTATGGGGGCTATACCTAAACTTTTGTTGGTCCTACCAATATTGGGATATTTTATTGGGACTATTATAGTTAGTTAGTTAGTTTTTTCTTATAAAAAATGTATTAGTATTACTGTTTTTTCAGTAGTATTAGAAAATCGAAATACTGCTTAAATAGAGGCGCAACAACACAGCTTGACTATGCCAATACTCACTGCGCTTAACGCTTCTTAAAGATTATGCTTCCCAGCCAAATATTTATTTTTTCGAAAGCGTATTAATATTTCGTTGCTATTGAACTCACGCCACTGCGTATATGATATAAAAATGTTTATGATTAATTATGTAAGAGGTTGCGCATACTCTTATACATAATTTTTTTTATATAAGAAAGAAAAGGAACACATTTAATATTGTTAGCAAAAGCTATTTCTGACATAATTATGCTGCAAATAATTACATTGAAAGCAAAAAATCTTGTTAAGCACATAGTTTGAATAATAGTTTTATTACATTTTTTAATTTTTTTTTTTGTAATAGCACAATTCTAAAAGTATGCAAAGCATTTGCTTCATTAACACAAAAAGCGAAGAATTGTAATAATGCAGCAGAGCATGGTTTTTACGTAATGCGAATGCATACATTTTCATGCATACTGAACTATACGAAACTGAAATGCATTGGTTTTCTTTTTTCGCGTATCACTCTAATTGGATTTTTCAATCGTTTAATTTTTTTGCGCTCAAAAGTATGCAACAAAAATTTGTTGCATATTTAGGCGTATTGCAGTAAAGTAGCGTACAGCATTACCAACAGCAAATTTGGCATAAAAAGTCAACTTAGCGAGTTTCATTGGTGTTTTTTTTTTTTGTGTTTTTTTTTTTGTCGCTGCGCCTATCTTATGCACAGAGTTTTTGTGCTTTGTTTTGTAAAAACTTTTTAAACTTGTTTACACATTATGATTGTCCTGTTTGTTGTCCTTGTTTGCTTTCGCTTGTGCTGTTTTGATATATTTGCTTGACAAAAGTTTTGTAGACGCATAAATTTTACGCTGGCATACAATGCGTATGCATAATGTTTCACATTAAAAGAAAAACACAAAAAAAAAGAAAATGGTTTTTCATTTTTTTTTTCTTTAGAAAGTCATTATGAACCGCAAACAAATGCACTAAAATTGTTGTAGATTTTAGATATTTATTTGAAGAGATGTTAAATGAGCTAAATAAAAATTACTACAATTCACAATAAAATTAAATTATTAAAGATAATTTTACATGAGCTGGAAATTTCGATATTTCTCTAAGAATACAAAAAAATACTCAGACAATATCTTTGCTAAGTCCTAAATGTTATAAATTGTAACATTTTGTTATCAAACACAACGCTTTGTTACCCAAACAAAATCGATAAATCGATACTTCTTTCTGCATTAAAAGAAGACCGATAATTAAAATAATATTGATATGAGAGCAACATTTTGATATCTCTCCGAACCACACTACGAGTGTGTTTAACACTCAACTTAAACACGCAAACTGCTATCAAAAATTAACCATATCCAATACACCAGAAATTTTGTCGATCTGTTTACGAAATAGTAAGCATAATTCGATAAATAATAGAAAGCAATCCAGACGTGAAAAGTGTGATATTTACCATCAAAAAAATTATTTCCAATTGCATCCAATTAAATACAGAAACGATATACACAATTCACAAACACGTTGTATATCGTTTGTTGCACATCTCTAGGAAATAAATTATACAAAGCGGTTGTATTCTTTGCAGAACAGTCAAAAACGAATAAAGTTTTAGAAAAAAAACAAAAATACATTTTATATTGCAAATTTAAGATATTTATTAATTTTTTTTTTAAAGTTTGACAACATAGTTACAAGTTATTCGAAGAAAAGCGTAGATTTCAATCAGATGTTATATGTGAAAATTACAATATTCCACGACATCTTAAGCGATGACGTTCAACAACTTGTGAACTTGCTACAAATGGTGAACTTGTCCATATTGGGATTATCCGCTTTGTGGAGGTGCGACTGGTGGACTGGCCCAACTTGGTCTTGGTGCAGGTGCGAATGGTGGACTGGCCCAACTTGGTCTTGGTGCAGGAGCAAATGGTGGACTTGCCCAACTTGATCTTGGTGCAGGTGCGAATGGTGGACTTGCCCAACTTGGACTTGGTCCAGATGCGACTGGTGGACTTGCCCAACTTGGACTTGGTGCTGGTGCGAATGGTGGACTTGCCCAGCTTGGACTTGGTCCAGATGCGACTGGTGGACTTGCCCAACTTGGACTTGGTGCAGGAGCAATGGTGGACTGGCCCAACTTGGACTTGGTCCTGGTGCGAATGGTGGACTTGCCCAACTTGGACTTGGTGCTGGTGCGAATGGTGGACTTGCCCAACTTGGACTTGGTGCTGGTGCGAATGGTGGACTTGCCCAACTTGGACTTGGTGCAGGAGCAGATGGTCCTTCTGGATAATCTTCCACTTCATTTGAAGTATCTTCATCGAAACCTTGTCCACCGACAATTACAATTGTGGCAAAAAGAAAAACGTATAAAATCTTCATGATTCTCGTAATTAACTTGTTACTTTCGCTTAGAGAGCTTGGAATATGATTGATAAATTTCTATGATTTTTCAACTTTTTATACCATTTTAAGAATAATTTTATATTTACTAAGTACACAAACACATAATACAATAATAATATGGTTGAGTTTGTTTAATATTTAAATAAAAATGCGTAAATGGTTACATCAAGCGTCAGAAGTTCTTCCGTGTGTACATTGTTTATATTTGTATCTGTACAAATAAATCAAAAAGTGTTTTTTCAGCTTTTATTCATTCAAATTTCAAAAGTTGAAAAACTAAATAAAGTATGGCGTTGTTTTGAATGTTAAAAAAGCTATAAATAGAATGAGTAGTCATAATTGTTTAAAAAAAATACTACAGACGGACGGACAGAGAGACGTACACGGTTTGATCGATCGACTCGTCTTGCTGATCAAGAATATATATACTTTATAGGGTGTATTTTTTAGACAAACTGTACTGAATCAATGATTTATTAATTAGAATATATTTAGGTTAGCGAATTGTTAATATTGTACTTTTAAGTGCAAACTAATTTTAAATAAATATATTTTTTTTTATTATTATTCTTTAATTGACAACTAAAAATGCAATAAATATTAGAGTAATAAAATATTGTTAACGATCATTTAGGATATCGGCTGCTGCACATCTCTAGAAAACAAATGCTAATATAATAAAATAAATTATAGCATTGTTACGAAGTCGATCAACATTGCTGCAACTGATTTAAAACGAGTTTGAGTTGGTAATTTATAAGATTTATAAATATTTTACGATTTATTGAACCTAATAATTTTTCTTAAAATAAAACAATATCTTAGCTAGCTTTTTGAAAAATTGAATTCTTGATATTTTGTTGGATTTAGCGCTCGTCAAAAATCGTCAAAAACGGAAACATTTGCTTTAGAGTTTCCACTTCCAGAGCAATATAAAGTTTTTATTGTTTTTTATTAAAAACATCTTAAATTATTTAATATTTGCATAAACATGTTGTATATCGTTTGCAGCACATCTCTAAAAACGAGTAAAGAATATTCAAATGAACAAAGGAAAAAGTATAGAATGTTCTCGACTTTAAAGCAGAAAAGAGAGTTTTGAGTAGGTGATTCAAAATCGAATCAATCTAAATTTCACATAAAATTTTGAAAAATAATTTAATATTTACAAAGCAAATACAAATAAAAAAAAATTTATTTAAAATGTTAAAATTTTGTTTTTTTTTTTTTTATAGAAAGTGCGTAAATTTGCCATCTGAAATTTTTTTTTAAATTCTCAGACGCTATTGAAGTTTATTTGATTAGCTTACGAAGCGAACAATTGATCAAGCTGAATAAATAAACTAGTCATGTGGATTACGAATAACTTTAAAGCTAAAAAATAGTTTGATAAAAACGGCTGAGGTAGGTAAAGCATAGTTCTTCGCATAATCACTGTTGAGACGACGTTTTGATACCACATAAGAAAGGGCTTTAGAATTTTATGAAGACCTCTTCTTTGCAGCTTATGCAGAATCTGAACGGCATAATGCTCTCCTATGAGCCAATCCACGGCAGATGTTAATCTCGCGAAGTCTTTTGTGGAGTCTTAAGTGAGGGAATCACAGTGTTAGTGTGTGGAAATACAGCTGGAATACACATGGTAATTGGAAGAAGTGCTCATCCAAAAGCTTTAAAAAAGTTAGCAGACCTTCCTCTGAGTTATAAGTCGAATTGAAAGCTTGGGTAACGCTGAAGATATTTTTGAAGTGGTTTAAAGATAGTTTTGTACCAGAAGTTGGGGAACACATGCTGCGTATAAGTCTGGAAAAGAATAGTAAAATTCTTTTGCTTCTAGACAACTGGCCAGGACATCCAAATATAAATGCTATGATATCGAAAAACATTACAGTTAAATATTTTTTATTGATTTAGCCAATGGATCGAGGATTGATTTGAAGCTTTAAATGCCATTACCGCAAAATAATGGTTAAAAAACTTGTTACTGCAAATGAGAGAAATGAATACTTGAACCTGGGGGCTTCTATAATCTCTCAGGTGTTGAAAAACATTTGGAACAATTTAATTCAGCCTAGAGTGGGGTAAAAAAGGAGGAGCTTATCCCATGACAAATTTATAAGGGATAGTAAATGAACAACTTCCAGGTATTTTGGATTAATTTCAAGTATTATCTCAAGAACTGGAAGCATTCAAACACAAAAAATGTTCTTTTCATATTAGAAAGTTAATAAAAAAAATGGAACTTTTATTTAAAAACCCCAATAGCTATTAAAACCGAAATTGTATTACCTTTAATTTAAAAAAAAAAAAAATTAAAAATCGGTTAAGAAATGCGGTCTTAAAAACAATTTGTCGACCGATACTTTTTTGCGCCGCTGTGAACCTGAGGCTACTAAAGAAAATGCAAATTATTTATGTATCGGCCGCTGCACATCTCTAGGAAACAAAAGCTAAGACAATGTTACAAATTGAAGCGTTATATCGGAATTGAGCAGCAACTCTGTAACTGATTTGAGACAAGTTAGGAGAGAAATTTCTATTTAAAAAAGTAAATATGTATATCGATATTTTTCGATAACAGCAATCGAATACATGCATATACGTAATTGATTTTAATTTTATTTTCTTATAATTTCTTTCATTCATTTATAAACTCAAAATCGTATTCTCTTATTTTATTTAAGCAAGTAAAAATCGATTGTTTACGGCTAACGCAAATGCAACTATAATGAAAACATAACATAAACGTTGTTCTTTGATAACTTATAACAAATTTTATTTTAATTGATTTTCTTTGTATTTGTTATTTTTTTCTGTATCAATTTATTAATTACCCTTGCCCCAGTTTCTTTATATCGTATGTATGCACTTATGTAGCAAACGTTAATAATTAAGTGCAAACAAATTGATTAATGCGCTTGAACGTGAATTGAACGTGCACGTATTATAGCGTGCTACTTGAGAGTTTCGAACTTTGACTGACATTAATTAATGTCAATATTCATTATGCGCAGAAAATCAAATACAAAAACACAACAATGTAACGCGGCGTGTATATGTGTACGAGTATGTATATATTTTATACAAACAGCTAAAGACACTTAACTGCACTTGCATTTTATTGGCATATCTGCGCCTGAAAGTATGCAATACAAGAACATAACACTTGAAAGTGTCAATTTCAAAATGTCATACACAACTCAAATGCTCAATGACAGATCTATAGACAGATTAATACTTGTACTAAAGTTATTTATTTGTTATATTTGTAAAATACTTCTAGTAGTGTAGTCCTTGTACTTTTTTGTATAATTAAGCGACTTGAATTTAATTAATGCATTGCAATTTGCAAATAAATAATTTCAATTGTGTTTATATTGTAATTGTAGCAAGTGTGAATTATATAATAAATAAACAGCTACGATTACAATAATAATTTACTTCAAAATGTTTTTTATGTGAGCAGCCGAAGAACGTAGTTCATAAAGTAGCGCGTTGATATACGAGCATAGCAAAGCATAGCATAGCAATTTTGCAGGACAATGTTGTGTGTCGTCTGCACTGCTTTTGTGCTCGTTTGTTACAATTAGCTAGAATGTCTCGGGATTTTTTACACGTTGACGTTGTCAAGCGTTGACAGCAGCTTTCGTTCTCTAGCTCAAATATAGCGCGCTAGCACTAACTTAAACAGCTTTATTTTTGCTTCACTTCACCACTCATTACATTAAGAGTCACAGTGTACGCTTACTTGTGTATTATTGGTAAAACGAAGGAGAGGTAAGTTTAGTAAGTTATGACCATAAAAATTCATATGTAGTGTCATGGCGAAAATTGATTCAAGGATAATGCACTGAACCATGAAATTACCGACTGAACACAATGGGTCAATTCGTGGAATGTAAAATTGAAGAAGCGAGTGAGAAATTTTTACAAGAATAAAAGATGTTCTTTAGTACTGTTCAGGGCTCAAGTTTCAGATGAACTTTTTGCTGAGTAATTCATTCGGGATCTTGAAAGAGATAGTTTAAATCTTAGCCATAGCAAGATGTATATGGTTCAGAGCCTGCATAATTACATAGCTATTTTCTCTAGTAGCCCAGCCGTCATATCATTCAGTCAAATGCATTGAGTGACTTAATACTTTAGGAAGATTTAATGTTTTAACTATTTATTGGTGACCCCTGACATGTAGCAATCAAGGGTAATGAGGAAACAGACATACTATCTAGACTAGAAGCAGCTAGACTAAAAGGTACGCTTAATGAACTCATTAAGGAGAGAGAAGAAACGAAGGCCAGTGAATTAGGAATCAGCCAGGTTAAGAAACTGATAGACCCCTTTAATGCATTCGACTTGAAAATAACTTTTTGAGAATGATAAAAAGTTTTCCTAACAGATTACTGCATTCTTAGCGTTTATGTAAGTTGGGAATACGAAGGTGATAGCAACTGTAAGCCCTGTTTAGAAGATGATGAATTAACGGAACATCTCTTGCAGAGCTGTTCTTGCAGAGCTGCTCAGGTTAGTCCTTTTACGAAACTTGGGTAGCTGAGATATTACCATCTGACAGATGGAATGGTTCACACACTGAAAGAATCCAAAGAAAAGCTTGCCAAAGTAACAGAATATATTTCCCACAACAAATTTAAAAATAGTTATTAACTCCAAACTCTCAAGTGGCCCATTTCTACCCACCTTAGGTTAGGTTAGATTGGCCGCCGCGAATTTTTCGTGACGTCACCTAGGCCAAAAAGGCCCATTGTGATAACATATGATCCCTTTCTTTTATCCTCCTACTCGAACCAGCACGATTTTCTTATGAAGGCGGCTACTGCACCAATCTTGACTGATGCAATCTCCGCCAGACTATCAAGAAACGGCCTACCAAGTACGTTAAATCTTATTCTCCCAAGGGCTGGGCAGTGGCAGAGAAAATGTTCTACTGTGCCCTTCTCTTCCTCGATTCTACAGCTCCAACAGAAGTCATTTAATGCCACCCCTAGTCGGTCAACATGTCTTCCCACCAGGCAGTGTCCCGTGAGAGCGCCCACCACCATGGGTCTGTCTATAATGGCGCATGAGTTGGGCTGTTCGTTTAGTGCTATACTCTGGCCACGTAAGTTTCGAGATATTACATTTGGGAATTGTGGTCCATCTAGTCTCTGCCATTCTGATTGTTTCCACTTTCACTCGCGGCTTCAAAAAGGCCATGGGAATTTCAGTCGAACTTCTCCCAGGAGGAATAACGGAATTTGTACCTTCTCTGGCCAATCTACCAAATATATCTTGGCGACCCAGAACCCATGTGAGGCAAATATTCCATTGTTTAGCCATCTCAGAGATGTGCGGCACTGGAAGATAGTTTTGTATGTATTATTGTAAGAGTCAAGTACTTTTAGGGCAGCCTGACTATACGAAAAGATGTGTACTTTTGCCTACAACCTGGGTGGTGCCCCAGATAATGCATAGCTTCGTGTATGTCAATCATTTCAGCTTGAAAAACGCTGCAGTGAACAGGAAGTCTGAAGGATTCTCTTATCTCCAGACTCAGGGAAAAGATAATTAATCAAATTTGCAGAAGTTGTGTTTTTAAGTTGAAAACTAAAAATTATTTAACTCAAAGATGCACCTTATTCTGGCTGTTCAGTTGAGTTTCATGGAGAGGTATCTGGCAAATTTCGTTGTTGTTGTTGGTGACAAAGCGATACCCAGGGTTTTATATTTTCTTGAATAACTACTCAATTACTAAACAAACCCCACTCTAAAACAAACCAAGCAAACGTGCAGCAACCGTAAAAATCGCAAAGGACAACATTGTATACGATATGCATGACTTACAATGCTGCTCGTGTATTGGGGTGCAGACAGCCAGGCAGGCAGTCAGGCAGGACATCTGATGATGATGACAACAAATGTGGTTACACAAGGCAAGGCATTTAATGTCTACTTGCTTTTAAGCTTGCTGCTGCTGCTTTTTTGCTGCTGCTTCATAGCAGTTGGATAGTCAAACAGCAAGTAAGCAAGGTAAGTAAAAGTAAAGCAGCTTGTTGTTAGCACTGATGACAGTAAAGCGCTTAGCATGCACCGGAAGCGGAAATGCCAGCTGTGTCAGTGGTGGCCATTGTCATTGTTCGTTTGTTATTGTTGTATTGCTTAACGCCATTCTATGCTGTTGGTAACGCCGAACACACACCCACAGCACACCACATCACATCACACTTACCCTGCGGTCAGTATTCCGTGTGTTTAGCTTACGGCTACAATTTCAACAATTTGTTGTTGTTGTTGTTGTTCTAGCCTCGTTTTATGCAAAAATAAGCTTCTATGATGTTGAGTTTATGTTGCTCATGATGCATCAAACTTTGATAAATGTCATCTAAGCTCAAATTGCAAGTGTTACAAAAGAAGAAGAAGAAGAAGAACGACACGACCAACTGTTTGTATTGTAGCAGCAGTAGCAGCAGTGCAAGTGCCTGCAAAGAACTTAACCAAGCGTAGCTGCAAAAAAAATAAAATAAAAAATAAATAAATAAAAAAGCACTACATAAGTGCTAACTGCATCAGTGCACAATGTCAACCAAACTCTTTCATTTTTTTTCCAAAAAATAAAATAAAATGAAAAAATATTACGACAAAACACTTACATGGCAGCCAACAAACGCGCAGCACACATGCATTCTATTTCGGGGGAAAGTTATATGTCCGTGTATGCGTTAAAACTTGTGGGCGTCAACGTTGCAAAGTTAGTGCTAACCTCGTTTACTGTGTCATATGCCGCAAGATGAAATTCTCCGTGCGAAAGTCTGCTCTGCCTCTGTAACTTGAGTATTGAGTTTTTAGTTTTTTGAGCTGCACACAGGACCCAACAGAAGAACTTTGTGAAATGTTTTTTTTTTTTTTTTTTTTTTTTGGCTAACAAAATTTTGTGGCCCGTCTGTGTTACGTGTTCTTAAATATTAAACTTTAAGTAATTTAATGTTTGGAAATTAAATTGGAAGTCTTAAATTATATTTCTTGCAAGTCATCTTTGCTACTATTTATTGCAATTAGGCTACTTTTCATACTCATTCCAAAACCGTTGAAGCTTGAAAAGCACTTACTTCCTTTCAACTGATTAGCTAAATGACTTTGTTGTTGAGAAGAGTATGAAACGGAATAGCTGTGTGCTGCCTCAAATAAATATTGGATGATAGAGAAGAAAACATTAAGCGCTTCTGCCATTCTGAAATGTTGACGTAAGTACACTGCGGAGCAATCTATAGCAATCTCTTATATTTCCGAGATAAACCATTTTATAAGACAGACAAAAACAGGTGGACATATATATCGGATGCTGATCAAGGATGTATATACTTTATGAGTTCTGCTCCGTGCCATTCCATGATGCAATTTTAGAAAGATGTAGTATTCAACCACTGTCTCTTTCTAATTTGCTTACATATTTTGGTTGGAACTTATAGAATCCATGGGACATTAAAAAAAAAAGAATTGATAGATGAGTAGGATCGGTATTAAATATCTACTGAATTATTTTTCATTCATGGTACGAATACTTTAGTAAATTTTATGAAACAATTTCAAAATGCTTGAATGGAACGAAGAATTTTGTATACGAAAAATTTCGTTTATTGTACGAAATGTTTCTATAAATTAACAAAAGAAAATAGTGTTGATCATTGACAAAATTTTACGAAATTATTTGTTTGAAATTGCAAGCATGATGCAATTCTAATAGGTGTAGTATTCCACCACACTGAAGGTTAGTTTGTATGGGGTCTATATGTTATAGTGGCCCGATTCTTGTCATATCGGTAGCATATTTATAGAATAACAGTAGAAGTGATTTTAAACAGATTGGAGTAAATATATCCATAAATAAGAACTTTTCATACAAAATTTGAAAAATGGGCGCTAAGTTTTTATGTGGCCGTTTAAAAAATTGACGTGGCACCTTCTTTTGATATTGGATGTCATTAGAAGTGCCTTTTACCCATATTTGTAGTAAATACATTCATAAATAATAATTTTTTTCACACAGAAAATCGAAAAATTATAAGTTTGTATGGGGGCTTTATCGTAAAATGGGCGCGGCACCTTGTGCCTAGAAGCACAAAAAGCTTAAGTTTAAAATTTCAGAGCAATATATTTAAACTTCTCCGAGAAAAACGCATTGAAACAGACGGACAGACAGGCGGACAGACAGACAGACGGACATGGCTAAATCGATTCGATTTTATACCCTTCACACTATGTGTGGCGGGTATATAAACAAGTAAATGCGAAACTATTTTGTACGAAAGTTTGGTAAAATTGACGAAATAAATTTGTAAAAACTAAATTTTGTACAAAAACATTTGTGCATTCTAGACAATATTTCGGGGTTCTGTTATAGATAACTCATCAAGAAATTGATAACACCACAACATGAAGAACTGAAACGCTTGGGAAATAAATCATCATTACAGTCGTCACAGTAGAGACTAAAGTGTCAAAATGAAGAAAAGTTTTTACGTGAAAAGGAAACCGGATACAGAAAAGTAAAGCTCAACTGCAATATGCAACGCATGATAAAATTAAGTTAAAAAGTTTGCTTTCCAAACTCCAAATCATATACACACATGTACAGCAGCTGTGAGAACGTATGTAAAAAAAAAAAATGATTTTTTTTTATAAATTAAGTATTTGTGTTTTTTTTTTTATTTTCGAAACTATTAAGCATGTTTTGTCAAAATTATGTCTATAAAATACTCTGTGTTTTATATTCGATATGAAATCACCATTATTCGAACTGAATATTCGTTATGCATTGAGTGTGCCGTATACGGACGAACCTCGAACTGATGATTTTGCCAATACCACAGAATTATTTAAATTGTTAACAAATGATGATTGTACTGGTAATACAGAGCCAATACGTTCGACACGACCACGTTGGTGGTTTGGCGGTGTTTCATCATCGATTGTTGCCTGTGTTGCAGGCACCATTCGATTTGGTCAAATCGCATATGCAGACACAGCGTAAAAAGAAAACTATATGGAATACAGCAATTAAAGTTTATAACATACGAGGTAAATTATGAAAGCATGAAAGAATGATGAAGAAAATTGGAGAAAAAAAATTTATTTGCAGGTATACGCGGCTTTTATGATGGCTTCAGTGCGGCACTTTTACGGCAAATGACATGTACCAGCGTACGTTTTTCCGTTTATGAATTTGGCAAAAATAAAACATTTACAGATAGTTTTCTGAAGAAAATATTATTGGCAAGTTGCGCTGGTTGTATGGGTGCTGTAATTGGTATACCAACGGATTTGATAAATGTACGCATGCAAACTGATATGAAAGCGCCGCCGGAATATCGAAGAAAGTATGTTTTTTTTAAATAAGATTTTGAAAGCATAGAAAAGTTAAATAATTTCTAACATATACGTTTGTCTGTCTGTCTGTTCGATTTTGGAGATTATCAGCACAAGTCAGTGGTGGGCACAATTTTTATTTTCCGCTTGCCAAAGTTTCACTTGGCACGCGGAACGATTGCAGCGTTCTTGTCTTTTTAAATGCATACAAATCAGTGATGGACACTTTTCTATTTTCATATCACGCATATCGTGTGTATTATAAGCTGCTTCGTGTAGTTATTGTACAAGAAAGTTCAAATTTGCTCTATATACAAGCGCAATTTTTGTTATTAGGAGTGTGTCCATCACTGATCTAATTAAACTTCAAATTTTTACCATTTTTTTTTTCGCTTAGTTACAAAAACGTTTTCGACGCTCTGGTACGCATACCGCGTGAAGAAGGCTTTTTGCACTCTATAATGGCGGCACTGCAGCTGTTATGAAATCAGCGGTGGGCACTATCGGTCAAATTGGTTATGTACGATCAAGTCAAGGAATTATTACAGCTACATAAACGCATGGCAGACGATATCCGTTTCACATTTTATGAGCTCAATGATCTCATCAATAATATCGAGTATCATCTCACAACCACACTCGATGTACCCAAGACATTACAAATGAATTCACGTCCAGGCGAATTTAAGAATATTTTTTAAGACAATCCAGTATATGACACGTTTTGGCCCAACCGGTTTATTTCGTGGTCTACTGCCAACGATTGCACGTAAAGGACCAAGTACGGTGTTGCTATTTTTGATCTATGAACAGCTACGTTTACATTTTGGTATACCTGTGGAATTGGAAATTAATGATGGACAAGAGTGTTCATTAGGACATAAACTAATATAAAAGACTGTGCGAGTTTTCATGCGTATATACAATAGAAATAATTTATTATTTATAAACAAAAACTTACTCTTTATGAAGCAGAAAGCTACAAACACTTTTGTATGTAGCTCGCATCAATCTCACATTTTCTAGTTTTAGAATCGATTGCCTGTATTTTTTATAGACTCCGAGATAATCGGTTTCAAGCGGCAGGTGTTCACCTTTTTTGATAGTGATCAGGAATATGTATATTTTATAGTGTTTCTCCTGAAACCTTTTGCGTTTAGATATATACCCTTCGATTCCTCTTCAAAAACTCGATACGAAAAAAGTCGGGACCCAAAACATCGAAATAATTGTGACAAAAAAATCTACATCGTTATAGGGATTTGGTTACTTCAAGCTTTTGATTTTTTTCAAGGAATAATTATTTACAAATGTTTTTTTTTTATCTGTTCATCAAACTGTCTGTCCACCCTATAAATCAATCCCATCTCGGGAACTTAAAGCAAATTAAAAAATTAAAATTATACTGAACTCTGGAGGAATACAGTTAACGCAGCACGCTTTCTCTTTGGGCCTAGAACAATTAGATACCAAAACAAATTTAAATTTGAAATTTTTTGGTAGGTAAAACGTTTTTGTTTGAACTTCGAATTGGGGTCCTTATCCTGAATGAGATGATACATATATGGTTCCCAAACAGCAAATTTTGAACGAAAATCTTTTTTTTTTTTACTTGAAATTGTAAAAAAAATCGATTGATCGGAAAAAAATGGCTTTTGCTTGATTTCGATCGATATTTTTCAACTATCTTCCAAAATTTTGGGAGATATAGGACAAAATTTATCAAACTTGAATTTAGATTTTCCAAAACCCTCAAGAGTTGCAATCTGTCAATTTTTTCAACAATTTTTTATAAAAGGGGAAGCTATTTATTATTTTCTTGCTTAACTTAGGAACCCAGACATTTACTGAAAGAGGAGATCTCTGATGTTTCCAGATTATCATAAAAAATCAAGTGTACTACAGTATTTATTTATTATTTTTTTTTAATTACTTTCATAACAATCTTTTTTTTTAGTACTATTTTTAATACGATTTTTTGCTTCACACATTGTTTGTACTTTTTATTATTTTTATTGAATACGTTTCTTCTTGTCATAATAACCGAAATGTATACGCAATTTTTCATAGAATAAGAAAAGTGCCACTGTACTTGGCACCAGACGCAACGTACCCCGGTACAAGACCACGAAATAGACCAGTTATACCAAAACGTAGCATAAACCGCATTTGATCTGTCCGAGTCTTAAAGTAGCCATATCTCATTTGCATACTGATTGTCTTGAGCATATCAAATGGCTGTACTAGTGGCGCACAAGTTAAACCCGCCGTAATTGAACTCAATAAATGTAACAGCGTTGAGCGTTCGTCAAGATTTAGATGTTTCCTAAAAAGACATATTGCCTCATCGTATATGGCATTTTGTCCGACTGTCATCAGGAGCAGCACGCGTTACAACATACAAGGTGCCCGAATATAGTGCAGGGGAGACCTTCTTGCTTAGCAATTTTGTGATACGCATCAAAAACATGCTTATAGGCGACGTTGGCCATGCCTCGCCGTAATGCCTGATCGACTTGCATACGCGTGTGCACCATATCGAGTGGTACACCGACAATACTTGCCATAATGCCCGAGAGTGCTCTTGCATAAATGCTTTGTTCAAAAAATTGCTGCTGATCACCGGTTTTCTTCTTTGAGACCGTCATATATAAAAGCGTAATGATGTATAGGTCGGTTGCGCGTAATAATGCCGCGGAGACCCGACAAAAATCCTAAATTAAAGTAAAAAAACATTTTTAAAAAAGTTCTAAAGAAAAGTCACACAAAGAGCACACCTTGTTTCTGTACTGCCAATCGAAAAACCCCTCACGCATTGTCATATTATGTTTGAGCGCTTGCATTCGGGTTTCAATGAGATCGATTGGCGCTACTAAAAGCTGGTACACCAGGTCTTCAGCAACACCACCAGTCCACCATCTGGGGACGTTTATGTCGTAATT
>JAEIFJ010001643.1:0-33758 GCA_018903435.1 Leucophenga varia
AAATACTAACATAAATGGATTTTGACGCGCTAACTACTGGCTACATTTATATAAATTATAATTATAACATTTTGATAATGGCCAACATTATTGAAATATACTAAAAAACAAATACATTTAAGTTTTATTTATTTTTCTTTCCATTTCTTTCTTTTTAATTTCTAATTCAGCCGAAGCTCTTAATTCGTCCTCAGTCATTTCAATAACTTCCTCCTCTTTACCATGAAAGAGCAGCTCTTTTAGTATCTCCAGCTGTGCTTCTAAAATAACACTTAGGCCATACGTTCGCTCTAATCGACAACGATAACGTCGTTCCACTAGTAACTCATTTTCTTCCTTCTCCTCCTTATATTGTAGCGGCATCATACGCTTCTTTTTCTGCTTCGTATTCTCGTCCAAATCAAGTCTTCGCTTAACATTTTCTTTAACTGTTTTGCCCTCGGAACGATACGGTTTACGACAACAATGAGAATTACAAAATGTTTGCATTTTATCTGCATATTCGACGCGTAAAAATTGCGTATAACTCATACGCGTACGCATGCGCTGCGCATAGGCGCTCTTTGCCGTTGTAAAATAATCATTAATTAACGAAACAAAAACATTCATTAAAAGTATAACAATAACAAATACAAGTATTATGTATGCAATAATACCGGGTACAATGCCACCAAAGAAAACATTATCCGGCGTCAGATTACTATGTATGCCAAATGTAAAAGCTAATACACGTAATAATAGCCTTAATCACGGTATTAAAATTAAAACTATTATTACCATTCATGGTGTCCATGGCAAAAGCCGAGCCCCAAAAAAGAAATATAACAATAACCATAGCTGTCGAGAGTAGCGCCTTCCAAGCATTGTAGAGCGTACGCGTGAATAGCTTAAAGACGCTGGCAAATTGTAATGTTTTCCAGAGACGCATTGTCGTTATGGCAACCAAAACACCCAGAACAATTGTCAACAAGAAATATAGACGCGACGGCATACGAAAATCAATAAATTCCAATTTACTCGATTGCGATAACAGTTTCGACCATAGATGAAACCGTTTGATCGACCAATATGAATAGCATTAGCAGCAACATATTCAATATACAAATTATCAAATCAATGCGATTCCAGTGACTCTGCAGCGCGTTTTTATCAAACCAAATCTTGAGCACTAGAACGCGCGTAAATTGTATGACCACAAAAACATAGAGCATTAATAATATCAATTGATACCATTCCATATTTTCGATATTCGAAAGTAAACGTATACTTTGTATATCGGCACGCGTCAAAAATACGCCATATGGTGTACGTTCAACACGTAACGTTATAATACTAAAAACATTCGCATCCGGATTATAGAGCGTAAAATCAAAATAGACAACAGCCATATGCGTACTAAACCAAGCCAGAATCCATAAGATAATCTAGTATCGTATCACTAATTGTTGCATTGCGTGCAAATGTCGTCGTATAGGCTCTCAATTGTGGATAATCATCGAAATCACCTTTATCATTGCCATTGAGCAGCAACGTTTCTAACCAATGATTATCGACTTGCCGCGGTACCCATGGTTCATAGACACGCCAGTACATATTTCGATAATGTTGATCTATAAACGGTTCCTTCCAACCGGGCATCATATCGATCTCATTGAATTCAGCTGGACTTAATTCGATAAATGTATTATATTTGAACAGCTGTCGCACTCGTACTACACCCAAAATACGCGCCTGTGCCGCATGTTCCCAGCCAACTTCGCCTGAAGGCAATATTCTATTGAATGGTTGCACCAATGACGTATGTACAAATGCCTTTAAATCATCCCAAAATATTATATCCTCAAGTCCATAATTATTTGTACGATTATAATAGAATGTATTCATTAGAAAGTATGTATTATAATAGAATAGCGAACTCCAGGTAACCAATATAATGCATAGCAAGAAAAAGAAATATTTGCCATAGAGCCATAGATCATGCGTTATATGTCGATAATTTTCATTAGTTCTCTCATCCCGATGCCATTCCGTAATGAGTAAATGTGATTTTGCGGTTCTTAGTTTTAGTTTTAGATAATCGAGATGTGTATGTTTGATGTTATCTTGTTGTTGTGTATGAAGATAGCGTTCCTTTGGTGGCCAAAATGCTGCATCGATAGCAAGCAATGTGAATTTGAGTGGATCTCCAAGTAGATATACTAATAGTAAAACCAGTATAACTGTACTAAAAAGCAATTGAAATTTACCACGTACATGTCGAAATGTCGAATAAATTGCAATTAGCGTGACACATGCGATTAAAACTGCCAATGTTAGCCAAAAGAATATCATTGTGCTGCGATTGTAAGTAGTTATGGCCATTTTGAGTTATTTTGCTTGAAAATGTTTTTGAAAAATCGTTTCGCTGTATTTAAAATTCCTGTTTATATATTTTACTTTTCTGTAATAATATTTTTTAAAGCTTTTGACGATTAAAGAAATGCTTGTAAATATGAGATTTAGCTTAAATGAGGGCTTTATTTTAAAATATTCCTATCTATGGCAGTTCGAATAATGCAATAGTGACTCTAATGATTTTAAAGAAACTTCAAGGCTTCTTGGCGCCAGTCAAAATGCTCCGATCGCTTAACAAGGTCAACAATGTGATCATGGGTTTCAATTTTCTTAAACTATTAGAATTGCTGTGTGTATGTATGTCAGTCATTTTTTATACCAACTTGGAATTTTGAAATTTTAAATGTGTCCAGGATCTTGATGATGTTCTGACTGCTTCTTTCTTCCAGTTAACAGCTGTTTTTCACATCATTATTTATATATATATATGTCGGAGATGTAGTAGTTAACACAGTGTTGTTTGAATAGTGCGCCTTGACGATATTAATCGATTAGTATTAGTGTTATTAGTATTACTGTTATTTGAGTGGAATGATATCGGTGTTTGTGTAAACAGAGTAGCACTGAGTGAGATGTCAGTTCGTTTTTGTCATCGTGCGAGGCTCTCAAAGTTTTCTTTCTTTTGGAAAATAAGTCAAGGTGAACAGACGTGAGAGACTCGCTTCGCTTAGTGAAAAATGGAGCAAGAAAACCCGGCGCCAAAAGTCTTCCTCGTTACATATATATCTATATATAAAAATTTCTTTCACCTGACTCACAAGTAAAGCTACCGAAGTGATACTCACAGATCTTAACGAAACTATGGTAATTTGGCCGAGATAGGAAAAAAAAATAGACACATATTTTTTATATCGGCAAAGGTCCAAATTAAGGGTTGTAAATTTAAGTGTTGTCAGTGACTTAATGACTGAATGACGAAAGACACGAAAACAGCCTAAACGGTTGCATAGAGGAAACTAAAATTTTTACGATATTTAACAGAAATTTTAATCTTAAGCTTTTCTTGGCAACAACTAAGCTAAGTTCGAAAAAGTGTCACGCGTATGTTTAGGTAAAACCCCCATAAAAACTTACAGTTTTTTTTTTTCGATTTTTTTACAAAAATTGTAATAACATATTTATGTATGTATTCACTCCCAGCTGAGTAAAAACATTTTTTATGTCATCCAGTGTCATAATCAAGGTGCCATGCCCATTTTTAGGTAAAAACCCTTTACAAACTTATCACCTATTTTCAATTATTTGAATGAAAAAAGGTAAAACTTTTGTAATGTTTTATCCACTCTAAGTTAAATTAAAATTTGATACCAAACTTATGTGTAAACTTAGGCGGTATACGTCCCCCACCAATCTCGAATCGAAATTTTATCTATACCACCGAAGATCACATTGCATACTATTTTTAGATTCTACCGAAGTAAGCGGTTTTCCTTGTTTTTTTTTTTTTTTTTATATTTTAGGTGAGCACTGAGACGTGGTTTGGGCCTAATGGGGGCCATGAAACGGGAAAAGTCATATCTTTAAAATGAATAGATTTAGATACTTGAAACTGAGCGCATTTTAGTGATTGTTAGAATAATGTTTTCGTATTAAAAAGGTTTGCTAAATTTAGGACCCAGTGGGTGGGTCCCCTAAATTTTATAAATTTAAATATTTGTATTTTTATACCCGCCACACATAGTGTGAAGGTAGTCTGTATGTTAAATTCAGATTGGCATAGCCCCCATACAAATTTTCCGCCAATTTACGATTTTTTGTGAAAATATGTATTGTTTTTAAATGTATTCACTTCAAATTGGGTAAAATCTCTTTTTATGTCAGAAAAGTCGAAACCACGGTGCCACGCCCATTTTTAGTTATAGCCCCCATACAAACTTACCGTTTTCGAGTTTTTGTATGAAAATATTTATTATTTATGCATATATTCAATCCAAATTTGGTAAAAAAAACTTCTAATGTAATCCAATGTCAAATCAAATTGCCACACCCCATTTTTAAGTATATCCCCCATACAAACATTTCGCCCATTTTAAAATTTTTGTATGATAATGATTATTTTTCAGAAATGTTTTGACTCAAAATTGGCTAAAAACACTTTTAATATCATCAATATCAGATCTAAGGTGCCCGTCCATTTTTTTGGCAAAGGCCCCACTCAACGTTAGTTGCATCAGACCATTGACCTCGTCCCATCCCATCTCAAAGTTCTATTTAGCTACTGAAAATAACACATTAACAATTTAAAAATATGTGTGACGGGTATATAAACTTCAGTTCCACCGAAGTTAAAGTTTTTCCTTGTTTTTTGTTGTTGTAGATTCATAATACTAAATGTACACATATAGGTTAGCACTAAGACGAGATTTTGAAAAATTTGGATATGAGTCCAATGAGGGCCTTGAAACCATAGCTCTGCAATGAATAGACCTAGGCGCTTTTGAAAGATGATTAAAATTATTTTTAGCGTTTTCAATGGAGTTTCTGAAATTTGGACCTATGGCCTAGCAGGGCATACAGAATCAAAACTTTAATAATTGTTAAAAATCTATTTTATAATTTTATCTGTATATTTAAACATAGGTACAACATAGGCTATCATTTAGCCAAGATTTTATAAAGTTTTGATTAGGGGCTATATGGGATCTTGAAACTGGACAAGACATAAATTCGAAGCTTGATATTAGGCGCATTTAAAATTTAAGTAATGATGTAATGCCCAATTATGGGTCAGATTAGACTTTAAAAACTTATTTATTTCAAAATGGTTTTATATGTACAATCTGAAACTATTTATTCCGTATATTGCTTTTTCAAAAATTTATAAATTATTTGAAATCAGTTTAATTCGGACAGTCATAGCTCAAAGAATCCTACAAAATGCATAATAATAACGAACATTTTATGACTTATAGCGAAATATTTATAAATAAAATTTCTGTAAGGCAAAAAAAGAAGGAAATTAATTAAACCATAAAATGTATGTAGTTATGAACCAAAGTATGTACATGTCAACATTTTAATTAATATACAAGTAAGTACTATAACGCAACAACCAAACACTCTGGTAGTTTATTACACAGCTTCAATCTGGATAAAAAGTATAGCACATGTTGTACGATGCTAGTTCGTGTGGTTTTGTAAGTCTGGTTTATTGGTTTGTCACAATTCGGCAAGCTGCAACAACCCACATTGCCACTCATTAGCTTTTTTTTCATATCATGTTGATTGATACGAATATGATGTGATGAAATTTAGCGCACACCAAAATGCCTTTAAAGATTTTTATACAATATTTTGACATTTCAGCATGAAATTTTGTCAACTTAACATTGAAATAAACAAACTCTTGAATATAGCACAGACACACAAAATATTCTGTTTCTTTTCACTTGTGTTGTTTGTGCATGTAAAAATGTTTATAAGTGTGTGTACGTGTGTCTGTGTGCAAGTGGTCTTTAAAATCTCTTTTCAACGTCGATATGTAATCCTTTGATTGATGCCAGGATGCGTTAGGAGTCGCATGTAAATGATGTGAATCTATAAACGTGTTCACAGAATGGAGCAAATATTAAGGAAGTACGAGAAGTGTGTGTTTCATGTTAGGTTTAAAAATATTGAGATATATTTCGGTAAGCACTAAAAACATTTGATTAAATTAATTTTGTTTATTTCAAGAACACAGTTCGACACCGAATTGATTCAAGCATCGGACTAGGCCCTATTTTCCACAAAATCTCGACGTGATGGAAAATTTTTAAAACAAGATTTGATTTCAGATAAGAAAGGCCAAGGCCGAATAAAAAAAGTCATAATTTACTAATTATTTTTATTAATGTGACTGACTCTAATAAATTAACCCCTTCGATCCCAACATTGACTGGAGAGGACTATGATTTTCGTTTCTTTTGCGTCTACTTGTGTCTACTTTGGGGTCGAAAGTGTTAAATCCGTTAAGGACTATATTTTTTTTATACATATACAGTGGAGAGTATTATAATTTTGCCAGAGAAATTGTATATTCAATGATATATCTTAGACCCTATAGAGTATATACATATATTCTTTATCATCTCGTCGAGACGAATGTATCTGAAAATGTCCAATTCTATCTTTCCGATTTTAATGATTTGTGTGAAAGTACTTAATATTTCTGACTTTCTTAGTCCTACGTCTGTATGTCGAGACCCGTACAAGCAAAGCAAGTACGGGTCAAGCAAATCACATTTTTTTAGTATTTTTAGTATTGGCTCACACACAAAGCTTCCGCCCATTTTAGAGTTTTTGTATAAAAAAACAATGAGAACGTTATCATCGGTGGAACCGTCACACTAATCTTTAAAGAGTTTTTGTGAGATTATCAGTGGCTTAGATAGAACTTCAAGATGGGATGGGTTGAGTAATAAGAGATAAGTTTGTATAGGGCTATACTTTATAATGGCCCGATCAGTACCATATCGGTGGTGTGTACATAGGATGGTATTAGACGTGATTTTAGCCAATTTGCAGTGAATACATTCATAAATAAAACCCTTTTTCATACAAAAATTCGAAAATGGGCGGCAAGTTTGTATGGGGGCTATGCCTACAAATGGGCGTGGCACCTTGGAAGAGTTTTTACAAAATTTGAAGTGAATAAATGCATAAATAATAACTTTTTCATACAAATATTCGAAAATGGGCGGCAAGTTTGTATGGGGGCTACACCTCAGAGTGGGCGTGGCAATCTGAATTTAACATTCAAACTATCTAGGACTGAGAAAAGCTTAAGTTTCGAGTTTCAGCTTAATATCTTTAAAACAGACGGACGGACATGGCTAGAATGATTCGTCTCATCGAGCTGATCAAGACTATATATACTTTATGGGGTCTCCGATGCCTCCTTTAATGCGTTACAAACTTTCCGACAAACTGATAATACCCTTCACACTAAAAGGTGTGTTCAAAAAGTATCGCATATTTTGTGTTTTTTTTTTAATTATTTATTTATTCGTGAATATCTATTTTGTCTCCTTTTAAAGTAATCCCCTCCCGATAAAATACACCTATGCCAACGTTTTTCCAATCCTCGAAACATGCTAAATAGTCCATTTCCTGTATAGCCATCAGCGCCTTCTTCGATTTAGCTTTTATCTCCACAATCGACTCGAAACGCGTTCCCCGGAGTGGTCTCTTGAGTTTTGGAATAGCCAGAAGTCACACGGTGCCAAATCAAGCGAATACGGTGGTTGCGGAACGATATTGGTTGGATTTTTTGGCAAAAAAAGTCACGAAAAATCAGTACAGTTTTTAAAAAAAAATCATCATTTTTGGTACCAACCGAGACTTGACACGTTTGAGGCCCAAAACATCCTTCAAAATTGTATTAATTGATCCTTTCGATACGCCAATTTCATCAGCAATGTCTCTCATAGTTAATCGACGGTGTGCAAGCACTAATTCTTTTACTTTTTGGATGTGAGCATCGTCCGTTGAGGTCGATGGTTGATCAGGGAGCTCTTCGTCTTCAACACGTTCGCAACCTTCTTTCAACAATTTATACCAATCAAATGTTGTTGATTTTGGTAGAGCTCGGTCCCCATAAGCCTTCTTCAACATTTTTATTTCATTTATTCCATTCAGAAAAAAAATTTGATACAGGTTCTTTGATCCATTTTTTTGAATAGGTAAAAATCGAAGACGATCCAAAACACGTGCAAGCAAAGCAGCTGTCAACAATTAAGTGAACATTCAAAATGGCCGAGCTTGTCGGCATAAGTGAGAGACATGAGTACCAACATAGCGTCACAAAAAAAATCGAAATTCGAATATACGTAACCCGCGAAAATTCAAAATTCGCGATAATGTTTGAACACACCTCGTATGTGTGGCGGGAATAAAAAACTATTATTTATGAACTATTATTTATAATTGAAAAAATGCTCTTCTCATGTCAAGACATGTCGAAACAAGAGATTTGGTAAGGATCGGTTCACTATAGAATATAGCGCCCATACAAACCCGAAGCTTATTATCGATTTTTTATATAAAAAAAAAATTGTATATATTAAGTTACAATAATTGCTTCATATTTTGTTATGGAAGTCCTTGTCTATAGTATAGATTTGATTAGGATCAGGTAACTATATATATTGAGTAACGATTAGGCCACTTCGGTCCTACCGAAATAAACGTTTTCCTTAAGTTAACTATAAATTTATTTCATCATTTTTTGGAATATCTTGCTTTTGGTTACAATTTTGAAATCTATTTTACGTTTAACTGTTCATTAAAATTAAGCATGACATTCTAAAAAAGTTTGTCATTTACGATTAAGTTAATTCACACGTTTTCAAATTATTCGTGCTCTCGGGCAATCGCAAAAGATTTGTATCATTTCCCAACAGTTTCTTTGCATTGTACATGAAAAAAACTGCTATCGGTTACAAATTGAAAGGTTATCGGTCTAAGCAAGTCGAAAATTGTTGTTGCTCTGACTAAAATTTGTTCTCTTTAAATTAAGGCATAAGTTGAAAATATTGATTCGAATTCAAAATTAATGATACTAAACAGCGCAGAGTTAAACTCTATAAACAGCACAGAATAACATTAAAATAAATTTAAATGATCGACATAATATTAAAAATGATACTTTAAATTTAAATTTATCATACAGCCCTCGCCTAACGCTAACAGAGAAGCAAATATCAAATACCATACTGACTGACTGTGTGTATGTTTGTGCGTGTGTGTATGCCACTTACTCTATGCAAATTTCAAACAAGGTAAGTTTGTCTGCAAATCTTTCACCCAGAACTAAGTTTTTGTATGTCAGTAGTACATACCAAAGACAATTTTCACATTTTTGCTTTTGATTAGGCTAACTGAATGCTTCAAGAAGCCGCAACGATAGTTAACTAGTAAAGTTTAGGGCTGTGACAGAAACTAACTATGGAAAAAACCAAAAATAAAAATTTTAAAAAAAAATATTTTATTAGTTAACTTTTTGTTCAGTGAAAATTGTTTTTATTTACAAAATAAATGTAAATCAGTTTAAAAATTTCATCATTTTCAAAGCAAAAAATGTTGCTCTGGCACAGTCTTTAAATTAATTCAAAACAGTTACAGCATACTTTTAGGCTGAAAGAATTATACGCTTATACGCTTGCTTTGAACAAACGGCAAACATTTGAGATTACGCATACGCCCCTATGACCTTTTTTAGAAACTACTAGTTACATGCTGAACAAAGTGTTAGCAAAGCAGCTGCATACATTCACATTCACAGCTACGTTTCTTTGTAACATACAAAAGTGCAACAATTTTCAAGGATCTCTCATTTGCCGCTTATAGCTGGCATTGAGCATTTTAGCTATTTTGTAGATAGACTGATGCAAAACTTGTTTACTTCAATTATAGTACTATGCTAAGTTTAAGCGTTTTATTTCACACATTTTTTAAACTCAGCGATGCATTGTGAGCGTATGCAAAGAAAATCAATAAAAAATAAAGACAAGAATAAAAAATATGTTACATGTTATTTTTTTTTTTTATTTTATGGAGTCTAAGAAGCGCTTCATACTTATTACTTACATACAAAAACTACTGTCATCAATGTGCTTGTCATCATCGAGATCATCAGCTACACACACACATAGAACGTTTTCATTCAATGGCATCAAGTTCAAAATGCTTCAATGACAGCAAATACTATCGACTGTTAGGCTTTTGGTGTTGAGTTGTTATACTTACGAGTATGTATGTGTTTGTATCGAAAAGACTGCACTGCAATTCAATAGAACCGCACCTTTTGCTGTCAATGACGCTGTTTGTTGTGCGGAAATATATTCAAGGATAACAACAGCAGCAGCCATAGTAGCAAGAACAAGAATTGTATCCTGTCAAATGCAGCTGTTTGCTGTTTGTTGTTTGCTGCTCTTGCTATTACCTTTCGGTTGCTCTTGATGCTACCAATGCCATCATTCATATTGTATGCGTTTGATGCTTGCAATGAAGCGATTTTTCGTTAGCATTCATTCATATTTGTACTACACATTGAGTGGATAGATAGATATTCGTGTACTATGTAAAAGCTGTTGATAATAACGATATTGATAATGATGATGACACTAAAGTCGATAATGATTATAATGTTGCCATGACACGCGATATGTCATGCTCTTCTTAGTCGCAGTTTTTTTATGTTATTTTTTATGTATGAAAATATTTTTATATATTCAAATAAACGACTTAAAGGCTTACATTCGTTTAAATAAAGTGCGCATATTTTATATTATGTGTTCGCAAACAAGTCCCCTAGGAACTGTTTATACTTGGAGTTTAATTTTAAATAACAAAAGCTATTTATATCAAAAATATATTTTATTTTTAAATAAAAAATATAAAATATTTGAAGTTTTCCAACTTTGTTTGAATGAAAACTCAAAAGCGTTTATTTTTATACCTGTCACATATAATGTATCAGATAATATCAATTCGTCAGAAAGATTGTTACGCATTAAAGCAGACATCTTGATTAGTTCGACGAGGCGAATCGATGTAGCTATGTCCACATGTCTGACTGTTCGTCTATCTGTCTGTTCCGAGTTTATATACTCGTTTAGTTTTAAAGATAATGATATAGGTAGTTTATATTTATGTTAAAATTAAATGACACGCCTACTCTAAGTTGGTGCCATGAGGATCGTGGAATGTCAATTCGCTGCAATTCTCAACAATTGGGAATGTGTTACTCAAGCTTAAAAGCATATTAAATGCAACTCCTGCAAGAATTGAAGACGAATGACTTACCACAACGTCTAATTTTTGGTGAATGGGCCTTACAACAGCTTCATGAAAAAAGCTGTTTAATCAAAACATTGTGTTCAGCGATAAAACTTATTTCTGGCTCAATGGATACGTAAACAAGCAAAACTGTCGCATCTGGGGTGATGAACTGCCACATGCCATACAAAAATTACCGACGCATCACGAAAAAAGAAAGTTTGGTGTGGTTTATGGGCTGGTGACATCATCGGTCCAGTGTAAGAAACATTATCGTCAACGGTGACATATGGTTTCATCAAGACGGCGCAACATGCCACACAGCTTGTGAAACAATCGACATGTTGAAGGATTAATTAAGTGAGCAGCTTATCTCTCGGAATGGCCTTGTGCGTTGGCCGACAAGATCAAACGATTTAAGGCCTCTTGATTATTTATTGTGGAGTTATGTGAAGTCGTTAGTCAATGTGGACATGCCGAACACGATTGAAGCCTTACAGGATAACAGAATACAGACCGAAATGCTCGAAAAAGTGACGCAAATGGGGCATTCCGAATTGAAACGGAACATTTACTTAAACTCATTAAAACAAAAATGGCAAAGGCCAATTCATCGATTCCAATAAAAATTTTTAATGTATGATGCAAAATTCAGTGTTTTATTCGATTTAAAAAAAACTACGCTTTAAAGTCACCCGTTAATATGGAAAAAACTCAAACATTTGCTGACGAGCTGAAAAACAGATTGAAACCTTTTGACACGTTTGGCCTAACTTTTCCTTCAAGCTGTACAAGTTCAAGTATAAGGCACGACACTTGTGAATAGGGTAAACAGCAAATAGTAGCACTTAGAAAGGCTCCAGGCTATGATGGTATTGACAGTAGGACTGAAAAAACACTTTCTATTCAAGGTGTCCTATTATTGACATTTACATTTAATGCCATATTACGGAAGATTTATTTTCCATCTCAATAGAAGTGTGCTGTTATCACAATGGTACTTAAACCTGGCAAGCCGGAAGCTAACATACACATAGAATAGACCAAATATTTTTAAAGGGATACTTTTGACAAGATTGTTGCCTATTATTAATGTAATGTTATTCCTGATTGTCAATTTGGATTCAGGCAACAATATGTCACTCCTGAACAATTTCACAGAAGAAGAAGTTCTGCTGTCTCTCTCGATGTGCAACAGGCGTTTGACCGCTTTTGACTTGAAGGGTACGTACTTTCGAATATTCGACCAATTCAAGCGGGAGTTCCTCAAGGTACTGTATTAAGCCCAACTATATATGCTTTGTATACTGCTGACATGTCAAAGCCCTCATGTTAACTTCCCTCATTTTAACTTCGCCAAGTATTTTGGAATGTTATTAGAAAAACGGTCGAATTTAGCTGAAGAAACTGAATTGGCTTTTACGACTATGAAGCAAACTGTGTCTGGAATAAATTATTTATATATAAAATGGTAATTATGCCTTCCTAGAAATATGGATTGCAAATTTGGACATGTTCAAAGAATAAAGAGTAAAAACCTATGGAAATCGAGAGGCAAGGTATGTAAAATTATAGTTTTCTAACGTTTTAATCGATTGTTTGGTACTTTGTCTATATATATTATTATATTATTATTAGTACTTAAGTATGGCACAGCCTTGAAAAAAAGTTATAAATGAAAACTGATTAAACAAAGTGTGTATATTAATTAGTGACTAGCCCTTTTTGCTCCTTTTTGTTCTATTTCGAGAAAACTGCACTTGTCCGTCTGTCTTTTTTCCATCTCTGACTGTGACTACACGTTTAATATCTCTTTTCCAAAGTTATTGTGCTAAAAACTAAAACTTAAGTTTTCTTTGACTTTGGATATTTAAGTTTTCAAATTTAATATGCCCAGTCCCCTAGTTGACTAGGACCCCAAACAACATGTAAATTAGTTGTCAGGTTAAAAAGTTACTCGCTTTGTTTTGTGCTTGTGTCGCGGCTGCTTGAATGGCTGGAATATCATCGCAAAACGCTCTTTTCATAGCAGTTTTCAGTTTAGGGAACAGTCGCAAGGTGATAGATCAGGGAGAATACGGAGGGTGGTCGATGACACAAATCTGTTTTTTTATCAAAAATTCACGAAAATTCATGAAAAATGCATTAAAAAATTCACGTATTATTACGAAACAAATAAAATTCTGAAGAACTCCAGCACATTTATGCTTTATACACCACATTACATATCTCAAATTTTTCAAATGAACTAATTACTTACCAAATGTACATATGCTTCGCTACACATACAATTTGTCATACGCACTAGCTGACCTTCGAAATGAACAGGAAAAAAAAAAAACAAACAAAAAAAAAATAAGAAAACAAAAAGACCTAAAGAATGTAATTTAGTCATGAAAGAATTTGGTACAATATACATGTGTTCTACGTTACGCATACACTTGTCATAGATACATACATGTACATGCGTAGGACAAAACAACAACAACAAGAACTGGTTTCCTTTGCACAATACATTAATCTTGTAATTAATTAAACCAAAGTCCACATAAGCACAAAAAGTGACTACTTAAGCCATTTTGGCCACGAAAGCCAAGCCACATGGCCACAGAAATTCAGTCATATCAAAATAGCAAAAGCAAAAGCAAGCCGACAATGAGTTGGAGCGGGAAGAACATAATGAAAACCAACTGAAATGACATTTGGACAGCAACAGTAAATGGCGACGTCATTGGCATTTGCAATGGTTTCATTGCTATCGCAGCGCATTACTACAGAGAGGCGGACAGACAGACAGACCACAGTGACAAAGACGACAAAAACGAAACTCAATAGCGGTAAATGACAGATGTGCATATGTGTGTATGTAGCAGGAAAATGAGAGGCTAAAAGAAAACGCTTCGACAAAAAAGAATGGCCTAAATGAAGCATTTTGTAAGCAGAAATAATAAAGTGCTTCAGCTGTGAAACTTTGTTCAAAGCAAAATAGAGGTAAAGCGATAAACACGCAGTCTAGTTAGCCCCAGGTTTTTTACGGAACTCTAATAAAGTTATAATAACTTGCGATATATGTAACTTATACAGAGACTTGCATTAACAAACAATTAACAAACCTTGTCACTTCAGAAGAAAAATGCGTTCATATATTCCATTAACATTCAAGATTATTCAGTACCAAATAAGTTTGCCATTGTGGAGAGCGGGCGGTCAAGAATACAGGCTCAGCTCCCGAGGTGAGGTTGCCACGTGAAACACACAGAATAAAAAGTGTACCAAATGAAATGATGACAAGTCTTAACTGAAGTACTCCAGGTGGCAGACACAGAGCTGTAAGTTAACCCGTGAATAATTCCGCGGCAAGAGCAAGGATTCTGGAGGCCCCAACAACCGTTAAAGCAAAGAAACGTGACGACGATATAAGGATCACGATATACGGATATACACCTGGAACGTTTTTTAAATAATAAATTATTGGATGTTATTCTATGGCCATTTATGAAAAGAAACATCGTTATCTGGGTAAAAGTATTCATTTTCCAGGTTTCTAAGAAGAAATGTGATATTCCCATGTATAATAAAGGGTGTCCCAGATTTAACGCAATTCCCAGAATTAACGCAAGATTTGCAGTAAAGTGCTGGCAACCCTGAAAAATAACATTTTGGCAGCTAAAAAGTTTAGATCAAGTAGAAATGAAACGTTACACGATAGAAAACGATAGAATTTTGTTAGGGTCGCCCAGCCATTTATTGCGTTTATTCAGGGACACGCTTTATATGGGAAACTTCAGGGCCTTGGCGGGCACTATTATATATTATCTAAATAAAAAAAACAAAAAAAAAAAAAAACGGATCTTCTTAATTTCGATATAGAACAATCCTAGGGATATGTTAAATATCAGATGAAGATAGATGAATTTTATGAGCGATTGGAATAACTATACGATCGCTGTCCCAAGCATGACATCAAAATTGTCGTCGGTGATTTCAATGCACAAATTGGGAGAGAAGAAATCTTTCGCCCTACCATCGGTAAGTTTAGCCTACATGACACCACCAACAGTAATGGAGAAAAGCTAATCGACTTTGCTGCGGGCAGAAACATGATCATATGTAGTACCAGATTCCTACATCTCGAGATTCACAAAGGCAACATGACGCAATGGCGTCCTAAGTACCCGCACCCAATTAGATCATGAGGTGATTGATTCTCGGTACTCTACTAACGTGCTTAATCTATGAGCGTACAGAGGATCTAACATCGACTCGGACCATTATCTTGTTCTCGCCAAGGTTCGTACTAAACTCAGCAAAGCGCACGTCAAGCGAGCTACCATTCAACGTAAACTAGATGTAAGTTGGTGAAAGTCACAGCGGACTGCCGCTGAATTCTCAACAAGGGTCTCACATCTACTCCGAGAGAATCCTCCAGCCTCCGACTGTATAAACGATCAGTGGAAGCGTATCTCATACTCAATCGCAACGGCAGCCAAAGAGGTTATTTGCTACACTAAACATCGAAGGCACATATGGTATCGATGAACGAGGCCCAAGTATTTTACCAAAAAATCAAGCGTATGACTGAAGGTTATAAGCAAGGAGCTTCGTTCTGCAGCTTCTCTACCCTACTTGGGGGGCGATGACGGGAACAATACAACCAGTGGAGATGACGAATATTTGGCCCCGACCGATGATGAGATCTTGTGGAGCTGACAATGTCGAGGTCTTAGAAGTTATACAAAGACTTAAAAATAACAAAGCGGCAGGAGCAGACGAATTACCCGCAGAGTTATTTTAGACCGCCGGCGAAAATTTGATTGGATGTATGCATCGACTCTTGTGCAAAATATGGACTGATAAGCGTATACCTAATGACATGAACCTAAGTGTCCTGTGCCCGTTTTTAAGAAAGAAGACCCTGCAGTCAGGCCTACACGCCAATAAGATCAAAGTTTTTCAAAGCACTGACTGAACTTCGTATCGTTACAAAAATCGTACGCCTCTGTATGATGACGTTGACAAATACCCAAAGCGTTGTCCAACCTCTTTGACACCCAGAGGGGCTTCAGACAGGGAGATGCGTTGTCGTGCCACTTCTTCAATATCCTGTTGGAGTACATACTCGTACTACTCCAATGCGCACACGTTGATTTGAACAGCAGTATTTTCTTACAGAAAACTTGTTCGCGTATGCCGATGACATCGACATAATCGGCAAAAATTCGCGTACAGTCAGCAAGTATTTCAAAGAGATTGAACAGAATTCCCGCTCAATGACGAACGAAAGTTAGACGAAGTAGTTGGTATCTACTTGCAGATCATTAACACGACCTAAAGATTCTGTGACTATGGGAAATTTCACCTTCGAGGTTGTATAAAACTTCGTCTACTTGGGATCTGAAAAAAACAAAAGGAATAACAGTAGCTTAGAAATTAGACGAAGAATTATTCTGGCTAACCGATGCTACTTTGGTCTCGGTAAGCAAATGTGAAGTAGAGTTTTATCCCAAACAACAAATCTCAAAATCTACAAGACGTTATGATGTATGGTGAAGAATCATGGGTCATGTCAGAATCGTGGCAACGTTTGAGAGAAAAGTTCTTCATGAAAAAAACGTGAACGTAATCAGAAGGGCACGACAGCGAGAACGACTGCCGCTGCGTTAGAACTATGATCTTCGTTTCGATATTTTATTTAACTATATATTTTGGATTTTATTTTAGTATTTTATAAATATTAAATACATTTCTATCATTTCATAAATATTCTTTCTTTTTTTTTTATTTATTTTATTTTACATGGTTAAAAACTTCCACAAAAAAAACCACACTTCAATTAAGTTTTGAAATTGATATTGCATACTTTTGAGCACTTTTAGCCATGAATAAAGCGGAAATACACAAAAACAAGTCATTGAACGTTAATTTTATTATTTTTTGTTTCGTTTTTTTTTTTTTTTTTTTTTTTTTGGTTTTGTTGCTGCTGACTAGACTAGATTGGCCAAATGCAATCAAAAGTTTTATTTATTTATTTTTTTGCTAAGCGAAACCAAGCGGAAGTATCTTTTTAATGCAATGAAGCAGACTACAAATATAAAATTTGCAAGTATTGTACAAAAAAAAAAGATAATAATAATAATAACCAATAACAAAATCGAATGTCAATGTGAACAAAATTAACAAAATGACGTTGGAAAGCCGCGACAAAACTAATGCAATAACAATCAATGGTCGAAATATATATAGAAAATAGTTATTATGTTGTTATTACTATTAAAGTTTTCTAATTTTCATTTTTGTTATTTACTTTTTACATGTAATGTACATGGTATGCGCATTTATTCGCTGTATTTGTTTTTCATAAGAAAACCCATTGAGATGTCTGGAAAAATGGTGAAATTTTTTAGGAGTTTAATATGATTAATCCATGTCAGTCAGTCTGTCATAAAATATTTGTAGAAAATAAACAAAATTTGTGAATATTTAATACTCGTAGTAAGTATCTCTCAAAGTATCTACGTACATTCTAGATACATAATACAAAGGATTTAATCTATGTTTTATTTATTTTTAGTACCTACACATATACAAGCATTCATAGAGTATTAAATATTCGATTCTATACAAATTAAGAATTTTTTTTTTTTTGCATTTATTGTTTTTATAGATTTGTACTTTTTTTGCTGCAATTTCAATTTTTATTATACGCTTTCATTTTATTGCGTTTTGAAATAGTCTTGATGTGTTTGGCTTTTATTTTTCCTCTTTTTTTTTTTTTTAATTGACCACAATTGTTAAATTTTATTTTAAATTCAATTTCATTTTTTTGTTGATAATGTATTTTAATTGTTGTTGTTAGTGATTCAGCAATATTAGTAACAGAAAAAATTGTTATTTATATTTAGAGCTACATTGTGCATCACTGAGTTTTATATAAAGTTAAGGATTAAGATTTTTTTTTTGCATTTTAATTAAATTTGGATTAATAGATTATTTTTTTAGTTATTAAAAATTTTAATACCCTTCATCAGAATGACATATACATAACATATATGTAGTTTAACGAAAGAGAAAATATTTGATCAAATCGGCAAAGTTACCTTAAAACAGACAAAAACAAAGGAGTGGTTAAAACCAATACATTGTTTATATTTTATTATTATTTTTTGTATTTTTTACGTCGAGATTTGTTATTAAACGATAAAATTTTTTTTTTTTTTTTTTTTTTGTGAAGATATTCAAGTGTCAAAACTGTCAACATTTTAAAAACTTTAAAATCAATTCTGAACAAAAATGTTTACATTAGGTTTGTTCTCAAATTTTGTACAGTATCGTTTACTTTAAAGATTTACAGCCAGGCTCCTATTTTCGAAATTTAAAGATGTATAAAAAAATTAGAACGTCGATAAAGCAGTTTCGTAAAATTTTGCTACATTTTACTTGAATCTTTTATTATAATTTATTAACTAAATTTTGCACTGAACAAAAAAAGAGTGTTATCAAAATAACTGACAGAAAAACAAAAACAACTTTTGGAAACTTATAATTTTTTTTTTTTTAAATTCCGTCTGCTTACATTTTTCTTTTTGAGAAGGTAAAATGTTTGACTTTCTCAAATTTCTCAGATTAATTCAAAACAGTGTCCCTGCGATATTGCTTGAGCTTATGTTCCCCAAAAGCTTCCGGTGATTGAAGACGGTCGGACTGAAGACCAATTTAATGTCATTTGACGTGGATAGTACTTCGTGTTTAGCATTTGTATTCAATTTTAGCACTTGTTAAAATTTTGAAATTCGCGATCCGATCTCAACCAATATTATACTAAACATTTGACTTGATATAAGAAGCATTTGTACCATATTTGAAGCTATTAAAGCTATTAAAAGCTCTATATAGATATTTTTCTTACCCTTTACACTAAAGGAATCGTCGTAGAATTCATAAATAGAAATTATTTCTGAATCTATTCTGACTCTACCAATATGGTGAAACTTTGACCATTTAAACTCACCTCCAATATTCTGTTATATTCAAAAGTTTTAAAAAATTTAAAAAATTTTTGAGCAGCTCAGTTTTTGATTATCTTGAGACCAAAGTCTAACATTTTCAACGTTTGCATGGTAACATATTCATACTCAAACTTAATAATTTGTTTTTAAATGTTTAGAAAATGATACTTACGGGGGGTGATACCGAAATAAAAAAATTAAATAAATTGGCTAACCTATGGAATCAATGAAAACGCTCGAAGTATCGGTGATATGGTGTTAATTTGCGAGAATTTAAACCAAAACACTGTCACCAAAACTCTGAATTTTCGGAGTCACCTGTCACCTGGCTGTGGTATGCTCGCCGTTCGCCAAGATTCGTCGCTGCAGAAATTTATTGAATGTTGAGACCTTTGGGAACAGTTTCGTTCTCTTAAAATAAATATAAGTCGATTTCCTTCATACTAACGGGTGATAACTAAAAATCTGGACTACTTTGATCAGGTCGCTTTTTCCATACGCTTGAACATACGAGGTCTGTATTGCGTAATTAAATAGCTTATTACATCATCTTTTATGGCATGACTCACTCCCACTTAGTTGTTACAGTAATTAGTAAAATGACTTCGAGGCAACAACACCTTCGCTCAATGATGAAGGAAAAAATGTACACGTGCTTACATTTTTTTGATGAAGCCGTACCAAAAAGCACCATTTTTTCTATTCTGAATACATTAAGAATAGAAAGACAACCTGGTTCCGGCAGAAAAGCTACAATTATAACTACAGAGAACCTGAAGGTGCTGAAGAGGACTTTTAATGACAAGGATGGCAGAAGTCAAAGACAAGCCGCTAAAAAAATTAAATTGCTCACAAACACATATCTGCAAATCCTTAAAAAAGATTGGCATTAAAGCTAAAAAAGAAGCAGCGTTCACCTGAATACTCCGATGACCAAATTCAGAGAGTCAAATCACAATGCCGGTGGATGTGTAGAAATTACAACAGAAAATCGTTCATTATGGATAGAACTCAATGGTTTGGTCTACAAGAATGAATGGAGAGCAAAAAATATCAAACAACTGACTACTCGGATCAAAAAATGCCTCAAAGAAATGGACACAAAGGGTGTACAACGTGCTTATGCAGGTGTTGTCACAAAACTGCGACGTGTGGCGGATAATGGACCATATGACCAAGTTCATTGATTAGATATAAGACTTAAGATTATATTCAAGCAAACAACAAAGTTCCTTTATAATCTTTCAATAAATTCTGCTTTTTTGGTTTCAGTAAACTTAGTCCAAATTTTTAGTTATCAGCCGTTATATACACTTTATTTCATACCATACATCTACTTAAACTATCTTACTTTATTAATTTATTATATTTACACTGCATACAATTATTTAAAATTAATTTTGCGAACTCCTGGGATGACCCTCGCTTGATGCTCCTACTTCACCGAAATGCCCTACCTTGGTTCCGATCTCTTCCGACTCTCCTCTAACACTTGGAGTGCTCCTTACTATTGTACTATTATCCGAACTAGCAGGTGACCCTTTCTCGGTGCACCAGTCGTCATAACCCTGTTCTGCTTTATTCTACCTAGAATGTAACATCCGGAAACTAAAAGTCGGGCTTCTGTCCGGGCTACGTATGGTTACTAGGTTGTCCGTGGCAATGTTTAACCCGCCGTGAAAACTAGCTACGGGTTACTGGGTTGTCTGTGGCAAGTATAATTCGCCGTGAACGGTAACTATCTTTTCAATTGATTAACTATTATATTTATATTTTATTTTAAAGTTCGTTTTAATTGCAGCGCTCCCCAACATATTTTAGGCAGGCTGCAACTAATAATAAAGCCAAAAAAGCAGCCGAATCTCCCGTACGACGTAGTACCACATGCCGGATATCCACTAGTATAAAAATAAATGCTTATTTTAAACAATATAAAAACTAGTCTTATTAGCCTCCAAAAATCTCTGCCTTTAACAATTTTATGAAAAATTGTAAATATAAGATTTTATCACAAGCAGAATACCACTTAACTCTTTTAGGCTTTTGCTTTGCAAACACTTAAAAGGGTCAGAGATGTCATATACAGCGTTGGCCTAATATAATAAAAAGAAGATGGCATTACTAGAAAAATAAATGGTTTGATTTAAAATGCTAAAAAATTTTAACGTCTTTTCTAAATCGTGATTCGATACACAGCGTGACCAAAAACGATGAAAAATGTTTGTTGATTTTGTTATTCCAGCATCTTGGCATACGCAAAATTGACGCATAAAAAATTAAAAATAAATCATTTTAATATTTCTGGCCATTTACAAGCAAATAACTTTTAACTGATGAAATTTATATGCCTATACCTATGCCTTATAATAATACCTAGAAGATACTAAGTGATTGAACTAGTTTACAAAAGAACTGGGTTCTCATGGATATATTTCCATCAGTGAATGAATAGTTTTACTTACTACTCTATACCTTCACACTTTTAGTACGATTTGGAATAGGATTGTGTGATTAATCGATTAATCTATGAACAATCGATAATTTTGTATAATCAACTGATCAATTAGTGGATGAATCAATAATGGATTAATCAACTGATTATTCATTAACAATCAAGTAGTTGATAGAGGATAAAGGACAGTCTCGACATTGATTAGCAAGAAAACATTTTCCGAGTAAGAAGCAAAAAAAAAAAAATACAAGAAAAACGTTAACTTCGGTGGAACCGAAGCTTATATACCCGTCACACGTATTTTTATATTGTTAATGTGTTATCATCAGTGGCATAAATAGAACTTCGAGATGGGATGGGACGGGGTCAATGGTCTGGTGCAACTCACATTATGTGGGGCCTATGCCAAAAAATAGGCGTGGCACCTTGGATTTGATTTTGGATGATATTAAAAGTGTTTTTACCCAATTTGAAGTCAATACATAACTAAAAAATAATCATTTTCATACAAAAATTCGAAAATGGGCGGTAAGTTTGTATGGGGACTTTAGCTAAAAATTGGCATGGCGCCTTGCTTTTGATATTAGATGATATTAGAAATGTTTCTAGGCAATTTGGAGTGAATACAGTTCTAAATAATAAACATTTTCATACAAAAAATCGGAAATGGGCTGGAAGTTTATATGGGAGATATGCCTAAAATGGGCGTGGCAAATTTGATTTGACATTGGATGACATAAGAAGAGTTTTTACCCAATTAGGAGTAAATATATGCATAAATAATAACTATTTTGATACAAAAAAAAAAAAAAAAAACGGTAAGTTTGTATGGGGGCTATACCTAAAAATGGGCGTGGCACCTTCATATTTAATCAGGTAAATATCTCTAGTAGTATCCGAGTAAATCGTGTTGAAATAAACAGACAGACAAGCGGACAGACAGGCGGACCGACAGACAGACGGACATGGCTAGATCGACTCGTCTTATCGAGGTGATCAAGAATATATAAACTTTATGGGGTCTACGACGTTTGCATCAATGCGTTACAAACTTTCAGACAAACTGAATATACCCTTCACACTATGTGTGGCAGGTATAAAGAAAAGTCTTCACTTTTCATCTTTTTTAAGTTATACTAAGATTAAGATTATGAAATAAAATAAAGTCACAAAAATTATATCCAAATTTTTTTTTATAATAATGATTAATCAGCAACAATCGATTTATTTTTACAAACATCAACAATCGATTATTTTCAACAATCACACAGCCCTAAAATGGACAATCTTACCCTTTATGTATTTGTCATAAAATATTTTAAATAATAATTTTAACATAAATTTATTTTAATTTGGTTCTTCCAAAGAAATATAATTGAAAATTAAAAATATTTTTTTTTCAATTTTGTTTTGATATTCACAAGTAGCATATCGTCGCTTAGAACTATTTACCTTTCAAATCATATACATAAGAGCTGATTCGAATTATCCATTCACAAAATATATAGTATTAACGGAAAAAAGTCCTAAAAAACAGTTGTTTTGAGGATATCTCGAGAAGAATACCTGGTTATTTTTGGAACCTACGGCCCAAAATACATTTGATTATATCTAGGAGAACCCAGAACCTTTTTGGCTGTAAACTAGTGCTGTCGATTGCTTTGCTTAAATAATTTCTAACATATTGGAATAGTTTAGTAACTATTTTTCATTTATTTATTTTTATGTAAATCTCATACTAACTTGTTACTGTAAAAATAATAAAAATACGTGTAACATTTTTAAAATATTTAAAATTAAATCTATACATGTTTTCTTAGCCATCAAGTATAAACCTCGAATATCATAAATCAACAATTCATTTACATTTAAATAAAACTGTTTTCTATATAAAAAAATTTAAAAAAATAAAAATATGTACATTTTGTTCAAAACGGATATGTGGCGCAATAAAAAGTGAATAAAGAAGAAAAAAAGTTAAAACAGCAAACGGAAATGAACGAAAACAAAATGTAAAGCAATTTGCCTGTAAATGAAGAAAAAAAATTGCAATATACATTTACTCTATGTATTGTATTATTTTATTTACCTATACATGCATACATACACATACATGCTTATGGAATATAGCATTGAACTGTATTAATTTATTTTTGTATTTCGATTATTATGTTATATTATTGTTGCGTTGCTTTCAACGTTTTTTTTATACTTTTACTACTTTTGATTACAATCAGCTTCCGGCAGTCATTAATTTTTATTTAGCACAATTTTTCCAACTGACGATGTTGACGATGATGATGGCGACGGCAATGGCTAATGGCAATAAAGATGGTGACGAAACGCATGAAACATAAAAATGGTGGCAAAAAGAAATGTGAATGCGTGAAAATGCAAGTGAATTAATTTTATTTGGCGTGTGTGTATATCGAAACAACAAAAACAAAAACGGTAAATGAATGAATTATGTGCGTGGAAAAACGGAAACGGAAAGTGTGTTAATTTCCGTTAGGCAAAATGGCGCGCAACACCTAAAATACGGCTGCTTTTGCTTTTTGATAAATATATTTTTTAATTCAAGCAAATTTACAATGTGAGACCTTTAAGTATAAATTTAATATAAACAAAACAAAAACAAGCAAAAACGTTAACTTTGGTAGCACCGAAGCTAAAATACGCGCCACACGATACTCATTTTCTTGAAAAAATAAAAAAATGTAAGGTGAGTTTGTACGTGGTCTATATGTTATAGTTGCTCGATAGCATATTCATATGAAAACAGTAGAACTGATTTTACACTGATTGGAGTGAATATATCCATAAATAAGAACTATTTTCATACAAAATCTGAAAAATGGGCGCTAGGTTTGTATGGGGGCCATATCGAAAAATAGGCGTGCCACCTTTCTTCTGATGTTGGATGCCATTAGAAGTGTTTTTACCTAATTTGTATTAACCACATTCATAATTAATAACTATTTTGAAACAAAAAATCGAAAAAAACTGGTAAGCTATATCTAAAAATGGGCGTGGCATCTTGATTCTGACATATAAGCTGCCTAGGAGCACAAAAGGCTTAAGTTTACAATTTCAAGCCAATATTTTTAAAACTTTCTGAAAAACGAATTGCAACAGACAGACAGACGGATAGACGGACGGACATGGCTAAATCGATTTGTCTCGTCGAGCTGATCATTAAAATATATACTTTATGGGGTCTCCGATGCCTCCTTCAATGCATTACAAACTTTCTGACAAATTTAAAATAACAAGGAAGCATTAACTTCGGTAGAACCGAAGCTCAAATACCCGTCACATCTTGGCTTAGTTTATTTATGATCATCAGTGGCTTAGGTATATTGTGGAGAAGGGATGGCTTAGAGTCAATAGTCCGATACAACCAAAGTTTAGACACAATAATGGATTAAGATTGTGACCGAAGGACAGAATAATAAATATTTTCTTGAAGAAAAAAAATTAGAAAATAGGTGGTGACTTTCTTTGGCGGCTATATGGTATAGTGGGCTGATCCTTATAATATCAGTAGAGTGAAGATAAGATGATATTAGAGGTATTGAAGTGCGTACATTCATAAACTATTACTATTTTCATACAAAAATTACAAAATGGCCGGAAGTTCATATGGGGCCTATACCTAAAAATGGGCGTGGCGCCTAAGTTTTGACATTGGAAGACATTAGAAGTATTTTTACCCAATTTGAAGTGAATACATTCATAAATAATAAATAGAAAATCATGGAAAGCTCGTATTGGGCCCATACCTTAAAAATGGGTGTGGTACCTTAATTTTGACATTAGAAGATATTAGATGTATTTTTACCCAATTTGGAGTGGTTACATTCAGCTTAATATCTTTTAAACTGACCGAATAAACTGCGAAGAAACAAACAGACGAGCGGACGGACAGACGGACGGTTTGACGGACAGACGGACGGATGGACAGACGGACATGGCCAGAACGATTAGTCTCGTCAAGCTGATCAAGAATATATATATTTTATAGGGTCTAAAATGGCTCCTTTAATGCGTTACAAACTTTCAGACAAACTGAATATATACCCTTCACACTATGTGTGGCGGGTATAACACAAACATTTAATTAATTTGCTGACCATTTAAAATATTAAATTCTCTCATTGACATTTAAAAAAAAAAAAAAATCTATCTCTTGCTTCTCATCACCTCAAATAATAAATCGTTCGCTTGCAAACCATTAATTAATCAAATTGCTGCTGCCGCTTCTTACCTAAGCAACAACAACATCATTGAAAGCAAGCCTTTTAACATAATTAAAATCGCAATAAATCATAATTTTCCGAAAAACCATTCGCATGAAAGTGAATAGTCAATGCGAAAAAAGTAGAAAGAAGAAAACTATCGACAACTAACCATAATTTACAGCAACAACATATCGAACTATTGAAAGTCTAAGTAGTGCTCAAGTCATGCGGAAATATTTCATTAGTGCCGGCAAAAAGAAAAAAAAAAAAAAGAAAATAAAATAAATAAAGAAGAAGAAAATATTTGTGGCAAATCAATGTTCAACTTAATAAAAGGCTTGCTACTTGCCAAAATAAAACAGAAACAAGTCGTGGCAAAGTTTCTTTTGCAAAGTAGGTTGCTCCCAAAAAGTAAAATTTCAATAAAAAATAATAAAAGCTTTGTTAGGCACTAAAACAAAAGGCAAAGCCAAGTAGACAATAAATAAGTACAATTTAATGTTAAACCCAAAAAAAAAGAAAAAAATCGTTAAGAACGAAGAAGTAGATGCAGAGTTGTGCTAGTGTTATGCTAAATATGCCCGGAATGCGAGTATGACATTTCGAATGCGGAACGAACTTGAGCAACAAATTTTCTTGAATATCGTGTTACATGCAAATAAAGTTTGTTTTCTTTTTTTTTTATTTCGGGTATTTAGTACTATATTCTTCGTTTACATTAAATTTTTTTGCCAGGTATTTCAAGCACTTTAATGTATTTTCGATAGAATTTAAAAATTGCTAAAATAAGAAAATTTGCATTTTTCTGATACATAGTCTCTTCCATACGAAAATGCTATTATTAAAATTTGAGCTGAGGGATAAATTAAATTAATACAGCCGGGTTCCTTTGTTCGAAATTAGTCATTAACTTTTCAAATAAAATATAGTAATATTATAATTCTCGAATAGTTTAAACATAACAACATAGCTTCCGCCTGATTGGAAGCGAGACGTCCACTAGGCACAATAATGGAGTAAAATTTTAAGCTAGCGACAGATATAAAAAATATTTTATTTAAAATTAGAAACTGGAAGGTGAGTTTGTCGGTAATGTATTCATAGGATGACATTAGAAAAGATTTTTCTATAATTGGAGTGAAAAAAATAGAAAATGGGCGTGGTACCTTGATTTGACATTGGATGACATAAGAATTGTTGTTACCCAATTTGTAGTGAATACATTCATAAATAATAACAATTTACATATAAAAATTCTAGGGTACAGATATCGGCTTGTATTGGGGCCACTGGAGCAATTAGAACCTGTCGCTCCGAGGCCCTAAATGCAATGCTAAACCTGTTTCCAATTGACTTGTTCATCAAGCAGATGGCTTCGATCAGCGCACTTCGACTAAAAGAGCAAGGCTTGTCTTCACTAAGCTATGGTCACAGCGCTGTTTTATCCAAAATCCCGACGGATTTAAGTGGCCCTACTGACTTTTTGTCGGAAACTTCCTTCACGGCAAGACTGGTTGGCGGAGCTGCTGGGGAGTGAAGACGGTCAGTCGCTCTGTCGATCACTTTACCACTTTAGGCAATTATAAATGGCAAAATACGAACAGCTGCAGGAAAGCTAAGCTTATTTGCCCTTCGATCGACTCCAAACGTACCAGAGCCCTATTGTTAAAGCTCAGCAAAGACCTTGCGTTACTGACAGCCGCCATCACTGGGCATTGGCCCATCCAAAAACACGCGGCTAGACTAGGTTTCCCTTATAACAGTACCTGTAGAAGTTGGTTTTCGGTAACTGAGATCTAAAAAATGTTGACCGATTACATTATTTCATCTTTTTATTGAATAAACTTTGAAGAATTGAGATAAAGAACAATTTTTGTATTCAGAACACATTGGGAATATAGTCTTACAAAAGTTATGCTGCATTAAAATTCGTGATTGATTTCGGGACTTCTAGACCATGTTCTTCAAACGATGATTCAATCTTCAATTTAAACCGATTTCGGATTTTCTTCCAGATAACTTGCCTACTCCAATGCTTTAAATCATTTTTCGTGTCGACCTGGTTAATAGATTAGACTGATTCAATGAGAAACATGTCTTATTGCATCTCTTCTAAATATTGATTTCATTCTCCTTTCTATTCAAGTGACTCACTTCTCCCTACCTTTGCCTATTTTGAGTTTTCGCTGAAGACGTTTCCTGAGTAATTAAAATATGAATTCTGAACAGATTAAGCGCTGCATTAAGCGAATCTCGTTACTTAGGTTATTTATGAATAGGAATAATTGTTCATGATGTTCTATAATAATACACTTTTCCCTAAGAAGGGATATGAATCCTGAAAGCGAGTAAACTTGAAAAGATTTTTATAGCCGATAGTAGAACATGATATACAATCCAATGTCTGGGGAAAAACCGCCGTTAAAATGGGGACATGATATTATAAGATGATAAATTTCTTTACTTATATCGATTCCATGATGGTTACCTACTTGTGCTCATAATGGAATTTTTTCCAGTAAGCCTTGAACTTCTTCTGGTTTATAGCATCTGATGTTTTTTTTCTTAAATGTGAAAGTACTTTTTCCATGAATGTGGCTGATATAATACTATGCAGAAAGCCTTTTATGAGTCATCTAAAGAAATATCATTCGTCATCTTCACTGCTGTAAATTTACCTTTTATAAAATTCAAGAAATTAAAGCAAACTAATCGACCAAACTAAATTAAATGCACAACAATATTTTGTTTCGCAATACAAAGCCTACTAAAGATCATTAAAAGTTCTGCACAAACCAAACCAAAACAAAAACAAAATCTAAAATTTTTCTACATTAAACCTAAAGAAAAATTTTACTTCTAACAAATTATGCCAAAGAAAAGCAGCTCATTTTATGGCACAAACTTAAAAAAAGTTGCTTATAAAAATGCTCAACATGAAAAAAGCACAGTACACAGCTTAAACTAAAGCAAAAAGAAGATGAACCAGTTTAGTAACATTATTCACAGCATAAGACGGGATTATCACTTAAATGTTGGCGACAACTAAGTAAAAAAACATTGAAAAAAAGTCGTAGACCAGGCTAAGAAGTCAGAAAACGTAGTGAAGGCAAAAAAAAAAATATTTTTTTTTTTCTTTTATTCTAAAGACACACTTTGCTTCAATACACTTCACTTCACTTCTTAAAGAAAAATGCAAGCAAAAAGTCGAACGGCAACAGCCGATAAAGACAAGTTTAAAAATTGTTTAACCAAAGAAATAAAAAAAAGAGTTATCTTTTTCAAAGAAGAACAGAAAAAAGAAGCATTTTATAACTCAACTGAACACAGCTGGAACATGACAACTAATAGTCAAGGACATGCAGCTCAACTTGTTATCAACGACTTGGTTGTCTTTTGCTTCGTTCGTCCTTGTTGCTGTCAACGCCATTCATTGTACTCATCATTATTATCGTCATCATCATCGTCATCGACAGCTGAATTTCTTTTGTTGTAGTAGTAAGCGGTAAGACTTCATTTGGAAGTCACTTGTCAGTATAAGCTTTTGGGTAAAAAATGTCGCTTTTAAAATATTTAATTCTTTTGGTTTTTTTTTTTTATACCCGTCACACACAGTGTGGAGGGTATTATCATTTTGTCCAGAAAGTTTGTAACGCATTAAAGGAGACATGTTAGACCCTATAAAGTATATATATTCTTGATCAGCTCGATGAGACGAGTCGATCTAGCCATGTCCGTCTGTCTGTCCGTCTGTCCGTCTGTCTGTCTGTCTGTCTGTCTGTATGTACGCGTTTCATTCGCTCAGTTTTAAAGATATTGACCTGAAACTCGGAACTTAAGCTTTTCTCAGTCCTAAGCAGTTCAAGTGTTAAAATCAAAGTGCCACGCCCATTTTAAGGTATAGCCCCCATACAAACTTACAGTTTTTTTCGGATTTTTTGTATGAAAATAGCTATTATTTATGATTGTAGTCACTCCAAGTTAGATAAAAAATTACTTCTAATGTCATCTAATGTTAAATCCAGGATGCCACGCCCATTTTTAGGTATAACCCCCATACAAACTTACCGCCCATTTTCGAATTTTATATGAAAATAGGTATTATTTATGAGAATATTCACTCAAATTTGGGTAAAACACTTCTAATGACATCCAATAACAAAACCAAGGTGCCACGCCCATTTTGAGCCATAGTCCCCATACAAACTTATCGATTATTTTCGAACAAATGTATGAAAAGGTAATTATTTTCGAATATGTATATATAAATGTATTTAGGTCAGTAATGATCACACATAAACTATTCAAAGATTCGTGTGACGGGTATTTAAGCTTCGGTTCCACCGGAGTTAACGTTTTTCTTGTTTTGTTTTTTGTTTTATTATTTTGGTTCTTTCGTAATTTGATTCCAGTTAAAAACGAAATGAAAACTTGTTCCTTAAATCTTTATCTTTATTCGCCGCCTGAGCCCAACATTATACGTAGTATGTACCAGACTAACTTCACTAACTCATTCATTTCATCGAATGTTTTACGAAATTTGGTCTGGTCTGTTCTGTTCTGTTCTGGAGTAACATTGTCCCTTTTGTTGTTGTTGTTTTTTTTCTTCTACTTTCAAAACCTTCAAAGTCGTCGTCGTCATCGTCGTGCTTCAACGTTGCTGCTGTGGCTACAATTCGCACATAACTCTTTTGAAAGTGTGTACGCCTTTCTCACACATAATTCTTTCGACAGCGCATAGCATAGCATCGCATCGCATCTCATCGCATCGCATCGCATCGCATCGAAAGGAATACTTGATAGGATAGGATGCGAACGCAGCACAGCACACAGCATGTACCAAATCACGTAAGTATGTGCGCCAAAGCTCCAACCTTAGTTTGAAAATAAACGAATAGATGGCGCCAGTATACTTTTTTTTTTGAAATTATTAAAATTAAAAAAAAAAAATAAATTAAATGTGAATATTGTTTTATCTTATTTGAAAAAAAAAAAAAACTTTTTTTTAAACAAATTTAAAATCGTAGCAGGTGATTCTCTGTTACGATTAGATTATAAATTTAAAATGAAATATTTAAGCAAATTTTAAATTAACTTAATTGGAAACAAAGCGCTTATACGCATTTTTATGACATGAGCTGTTCAGATGACTCTCTTTGTAGACTTTATTCCACGGGAACCCTAGGTTCTATCAGGGAGTTGGTGTACGCCAACCTGCATCCCAGAAGAACGCCCGCATCTGGTACCAAATTCGAAGCCATGTTGGTATTGGTACATGCCATCCCACCTTGGTGAAGTGTGAGGACTATCCGCACGATCATAGTTGATTGTCATGAATGTGAATTAAATAAATACAAAGCGTATAAATTCTTCTTATCTGATCTGATATGTATATTCCATTCGATCTTTTGTCATATTTGAATACTGATACAGAAATCTACGCAGAAATTATGATAATAGCTATGGACAATATAGCGTAGTTTTTTTTTTTCATTTTCTTTTTGTGTTTTCTGTTGTTTATTTAAATAAATTATTTTATAATCTTCAGAAGATTTGTCTTGATTGATGAAACATGAATGGGAAACAACAGCAAAATGGGCTGGAATTAAACGATAACACTATCCGATAGTATCGATTTTTTTTTTTTTTTTTTTTTGGTATTTTCGATATCCAGGAAACTTCTAACAAACCAGGACATGAGAGTTTTTAGTGGAATGCGTTTCGTGGGCATGATCTATCGGACATCTCGATTCTGAAAGTGCGCAACATATGCGAAATATGTATGTGAAATTGTCCAAATTGTATGCTTGAACTAATTAATATAAATAAATGGAATTTACTTGGAAGAGCATATTCTCTTACAAGAATGTTTCAAGATACTTCCTCTTCTCTTCTCACAGTTTGCATTTGCGTAGAACCGAATTAAAAAGGTGAATACTACACCTTACCTAATTGCAACTGTTGTTATAAAAAAATGTATATTTAAGTAAATAAATAAATAAAAAGAAAAATATTGCAAAGTAGCTTTTTGATTTACAATGAAATAAATTTTGTTCATAAAACAGAAAACACAGAACACGGGAGAATTATGAGAGGGAGAGACTACTAAGCAACGTATACACCTAGGACACTTTGAAACAAGCAAAAGCGAGAACACGAGACACACAGAACTCAGGACATAGAAACGCGTAAATATATTCGACCATTTTCAATGGATTGGAATAGAAGGATTTCATCAATATTCGAAAGCGGTGGCGGCTATTTCTATACAGCAAACCATATTACCAACTTATTAGTCAACCAAAGTGCACCGCCCGGTGCCTATCAGCACGCACTACGTCGTGTAAATCAAGTTCTGTCCGATGAAGTACGTCGCGGTTCACTGCGCCAAATTTTAGAATACTATGGACCAATAACACAGCAAAATGTTGACTTCGATGATGAGGGATATTATTCCGAATAGCAAACATTTTGAACAAATTTACAAAGCATTTGTCCAAAGATTATGCTTTTCTTCGTTTTCGTATACCATAAATTGTTAATATATTAATTTTATTTATAAATAAAATATATTTATTTTATATTTTATATTTATTTTTATCTTTAATTTGCTTCTGCGACATAGAAGTTTATCAGAGGCTACCAGGATTAATAATATCAGCCTCGGTTTCGGGCTGCAAAGGAAAATGCGAACCAAAATTATCTACACGAACCATGTAAAGCCACATTAGAAGCGCATAAGTCAGCTTTAGATGCGCTCGTGAGAGGCATACTTCTTTTGGCCGAAATTTGTAAGTGGTCTCTGTCTGTCTGAACAACAGTCAATTTAGCCTAACCTAATCAAAAATGTGGCATATGGATGGAACTATGGGTAAGCACTAATTTGGAATATAAAGTGTAATATTTTTCGTACAAAGTCGCGGGTATTTTTTGTTTTTTATTTATTTTTTTTTTTTTTATAGTCTTGGATTATATTAAAGTTTAATAGTTCATTCGTTTCGATAGACAGTTCAACGGAATATCGAGCAAGTTATACAAAAGTCATCAATATCATCAAATCCAATTCCAAATCCAAAAAATTCCGATTGTCTTCGTTGTGTACTGTTGATCTTTTACCGCAACCTGTTGCTATGAATATGCTAAATAGTTGGTTGGTTGGTTGGTTGCGTTGACATTCTTTGGTGTTTTTTTTTGTTATTGTTATTACTTGAATTATTATTATTATGATTTCATCGCTTGGCAGCATCTTGTCTCTGGTATTCAACGATGTCGTACGGCAAAATATTTCAAATCGATTTTTAATTTGTAAATTATTTATTTTATTTATTTATTTTTATACCCTACACATACATCCTATATACTATAAACCCATATAGAAACTATGTTTGAGTAGAATTCATACTAACACGTTAATTTGATCAAAAAAAAAAAATCTATCTTTACAATCGATCGGTCCATTTGTTGTGTAGGGTATATAATAATCGTGCAGCTTGACACAACAGCACTAAGGTTTTCTAATTTTGTCGCTTTATAAAACTAAAAACTACAACAACCATTGACCCACCCGTTTTCAAAAGTTGACCAATTAAATGAACTACAAATCAGTTTGGAAATTTCTTTCTTTTGATCGTTTATAAGCATTATTATTCGCGTGCGATATTTCCTTATTGCTCAAGGTCTACTACGCAGCTGTATTGTCTATGCAAAATAATTCCAATAATCCAAATCAAATCAAATCGAATAATATTGAAATGAATTAATTTTGATTTGTTATGATCTGTTCTAATTTGGATTACCGAAAAGAAAAACAAAACACAAAACACACGCCTACCCATTTTACAACAAATAATTAACTTTGTAATTTTTTTTTTTTACAACTTGACACTCGTGATTTGACAAATTATA